>JAHPZR010045432.1:7500-20000 GCA_019787425.1 Platygyra sinensis | reverse complement strand
ATCACATCATAGACCAAATTACGAGGAACAGCCAAATTATGTTGTTCCCGAAGTTTTCTCTGCATGGCTCGATATCCAAGGTACTGCCCTGGACCTTCCATTTCCTCTCGTACAGCTTTCTTGACATTTTCGATGCTGGTTTCATAACGAGGTATCCGGTCGTTTCGCTACAAGTCGATTCGCTACCCATCGAAAGTCGATTCGCTACACATCGAAAGTTGATTCGCTACAAATGTTAAGTCGGTTCGCTGCAATCTCCAAAAAGATATCTTAAGGAATAGAGCATACAGATACCAAGGAATCTGAGAAGATTAACACAAAGTAGAACAAACGATGGGAATAAACCGTACCCAAGCCTCATCCGTTTTTTAAGAGCATGAAAACGAGACCTATACGAGTTCCTCTTTCTCCCTGTTTTATGAAGTTTATTTATCATTTAGCATTAAAAGACCTGAACAGAAACACCAATTCCAGGTTATTACAAACAGAAATGTAATGAAAAATATCGTCTATCACTAAAACGGACCTATGAGGAACATCAGATTTTCTTGAGCGCGGGTGGGCTTTTTAAATTATCATTTCAGTAGGCGCGTAAACTGATTGTTTAAAATACTTGATAATTTGACGCTATTGTTTTAGTGACGAACAAACAAACCAATCAACGCACCTCAATTTAACAAGCATGATATTTGGATCCTACTCCGTATATAAAAGAACTGATATCCTGACGATTGATCATTCATTCGATCATATGAGAGTTATCACGCGCGCGTTATCACGAATTATCCCGAGTTTAAGATCTTTGATTACTATCACCAAGAGACTATGAGGTGAGAGAACACATCCCCGTGCCCTATGATAATCTTTTTCAATCTATTTTAAGCTTTCAAAGTTATTTTTAGTCTAGCTCCCATGATCACGCAGGCAATGGCCGCGGTCATGAGATTGTGTCCATCTAAATAAGAAATTGAGAATTTAGCGGGCTAAGAGAAAAAATAAGTTTGTTTTGAACTGCCACACTAGCTGCATTGCAAATCATTTTCAGAACTTGGCAGGAAAATTATACGTGCTTCTCCGAAGTCGTAAAATAGAAGCCGTGTCATTCGCCAGAATGGATAATGAATGATTAACACAAAGTGCGAAGACTCGAATTTCTAACCTGCTTGAAAGTCGTTTCTCGGAAAGTGCCGAAAGGATTGAAGCGAAAAGGCATCTCTTTCGAAAGGTATTTTAAAGCGCAAGACAAGTAAAATATTTGTTTCGAGTTTGTCAGAACTTTCGCTCCAAAAAAAACGTTGCAAATGTTTGCATATTTAATTTCGGAAGTGCTGTGTAATATTTACCACGTTTGCATGACTGCGTCGAGAAAAGGTGCTTCTCCGGACTTACTGCGACGTTTGGACCAATAGAGGTTTATTTAAAGAGCATTTTCAAAGCGCTAGGCAGAAAAATTATCTTCTATGTGTTTAACCTAAGTTTACTTCGAAAATAAGTCTTGTGATTTCTTGCATGACTTATTCCCAAGAGGCGCCATACCGTGACTGCCGATTAGAATTGTATTAATTCCAATAAACACGCACGGAAGTCATTTCTCGAAAAGTACTGAACGGATTAAATTGAGAAACATCTCTTTCGAAAGGTTATTCAAAGCACAGGGCAGCTGAATACTAGGTTTCCATTTGTTAGAACCTTCGGTCCGAAAATCTCGGTGCAAATGTTTCCATATTTAATTTCGAAATTGCTGTGTAATATTTACTAGACTTTAAATGTCCGGGACGAAAAAAGTGCTTCTCTGGAACTAAGAAATCATTTGGATCGAGAGAGACCTATTTGGAAAGCCTTTTGAAAGTGCTGGGCTAGAAAATTATCTTCTATGTGTTTATCCTGATTTTTACTTCGGAAATAAGTCTTGTCATTTCTCTGCATGACTGGTTCACATTAAGCGCTCTAGCTACTGACAAGAATTGCATTCATAACACGTTTTAAAGTCGTTTCTCGAAAAGTACTGAACAGCCTAATGAGAAAAGGATCTCTTTGGAAAGCTCTTTTAAAGCACCAGACATGTACAGTTAGGATTATTCTTCCTCTGACTTCACGAAATGCGCTTCGAAAATTCCGGCGCCAGTGTTTTTTGCATATTTAATTAACTATTGAAATTGAACCTCAATGTTATTACGTTATTTAAATTGGCCAATCAGGTGTCTTTCCTAAAATAGCCTCGCAGCTTGATCACGCGCTAAAATTAGATTGAAAAAGATTATCATGGGAAGAGGCCCATGTATGGGGGATGTGTTCTCTCACCTCATAGTCTCTTGCTATCACCGATGGCATCCGCACATATTGTGAACTGCATCGTGTGCAAAGAACCTGTAAGACCCAGGCAGCAGGGAGTTCAATGCGATGGCTGTTTTCGTTGGAATCATCGTGTCTGTAACACTGGTAAGTTTCATTGGTCACTTCTTCGGCTCTATGTATAAATCTAGTCTAACGTCTCTTCAGATAAGGCTTGTGTCAGAAAGGAAGTTGCGACGCATCCAGCGAAAAAAGTACCGTGACCTGCAAATGAGGATCTTCCAACTCTGGGATGAATTTAACGCTGGATCCCGTAGTGCAAGAAAACTGCTGAAGGCGTGCTCCTATCTCAACGGACCCGCAGCTTCATAAAACGGTTCTTCTAGGAACCACATAAAACGGTTCTACTAGGAACCACCCAAAAACGGCTCCTTTAGGAGCCACCAAATGTAAGAAAGTCATGATCAACATAGTTAACATGGTAAACATATTCAATAAAGTTTGTTGTCACTTGCCGCAGGAAGACTGGGTAACAGCAATTCCATAGAACATTCTTGTCCCCAGTATGGTTGCCGGATTGTTGCAATATTTAACAACATACAATTTATATTCAGCAATTCATATTTTTGCTCAGTAATCGTCATTTTATATTCAATGTGTCATATTTTTGTTCAGTAAACTCATTTTTAATTCAGTGATTCATAATTTTGTTCAGTAATCGTCATTTTATATTAAATGTGTCATATTTTTGTTCAGTAAAACTCATTTTTAATTCAGCGATTCATATTTTTGTTCAGTAAAAAGTATTTAAAGTTCAATGATTTTTATCTTATTCAGTAAATGATAATATATTCAACACTGTTTTTGTTCAATAAAATTTCCAATTTTTGTTCAGGCCGTCAAAATTTTATTCAACTCGTCCGATTTTTATTCAATAATTTCCGCAGTCCTATTAGTCAGCGGACCAACCAAGTGACACTTAAAAACATAGGCACGCAAGGCGTGCAAGAGTTATTTTTTTGTGGGCTCCAACATGGTGTCTTGATACTAAACACTGTAATTTTCAGTGATACCTTTTGCCGAATAATGCGAGTTCGGTATATCGTATATCCCCGAGACTTAAGCATGTTGTTTATTTATTACTCTTCTACAATATTTTAATGTCTTGACTCAATTTATTGAATGGTTAGGGATTTTATTTTTTATTTCGTGAAACTTTCGTGATAATTAGGCTTACTTGTGTGGTGTGGAAACCACAAATAGGAACACTCGTGAAAGTTCTGGGAGAAATCAAAAGAGCTGTGAAAACAGTAGCCTGCAGGTTGTATTCCCAGAGGATTTGAAGTTCTGCCAAACGTCCACTCTTGTTTCTATAATTGGATAGAAACACGGTACACGTTATCTATTTGTTGAGTCATTGCTGTTAGCATTGCTATTAGTATCGGGCATGATCAGTAGTTTTTTCTAGTTTGAGTACTCTAGCAAGGGTTAGATGATACAACACCTGGTGTGGGATCGTCTGGGGTGACCATATGGGTTCTCTTCTATCTTAGCATCAGCACTGCACTGATAAGGCCCGGAGGGCCGAAACAGTACTGTCTACAGTTAGTTATAATAAACGTCCCTAAATTTGAAACCACAAACGAGAAAAGTTCGTATCTTCTTCTGTTTATTCAATCTATGATTATTTAAAGAAGAAGGGTTGTGTAACCACTGGATGTTTTTCTTTAAGGCACTATCGTTGGCATACCAATATTGCATACATCTATATAAATTTCTATGTTTAGTTTTTTAAATTCTGTTGTTGTTATAGGTGAACTGCGACTTGAAGACTTGTATCGAGAAGTGGTAGTGATTATTGATGAGAGGACCAAAGGAAGCACACTGAGAGAAATGAAGTTATAATCCTGGAAAAGCAATGACTGTTAGCTAAAAATAGAAATATTCTTTTGAAAATATTTTATATTTTGTAAATTAAAGGGAATTGTTTGTCATTAAAATATGTTATATTTATCAATTATTAGAATACTATACATTTTCAATACGAAAAGTCCAGACAATTGAATTTTATATTTTAAGCACTTTTCACTACATGGTTAGCTCGCGAGTGGGTTAGATGTATCAAATCGTTTGTTATTATTCGCTGATCGAGGCAGCAGGAAAGAGTTATCTTGTTTGGATTATCTGTGGTTGTTGGACGGAAGAGAATGGCGTTGTCAATATGTTTGTTTAATTAAAATAATGTTACGGGAAAGCTAATTTGTTGTGGTGCTTTTCTTTGATAAGAGATGAACAAATCTCTCTAGCATAATATACATTAGTAGAATTCTACTAGTATACTAATGCAAATGCTGCGATCTGATTGGCTGAGCTACTCGTATACTATTTAACAATTATTCTTCGAGCCCGAATGGGCTCTGAGTCAATAGCCCATGAGGCCTTCGGCCTCATGGGCTATTGACTCCGAGGCCATGAGGGCGAGAGGAATAATTGTTTTAGTAAAATACAACTAGTTGGTCAAAAAAAAATCGAGGACAAAACATCTTTCGCTAGTTAAAGCGATTCAGCCGCTATTGTTTTGGTTTTCAAAGCCGGCGCTTTTCGCTACTAGTGGGCTATAACAAATAGCCTACTAGTAGTTCAACCAATCAGAACGCAACATTGATAATAGATCACCAGTTGGATTTTACTAACAAATATTAGAGTGCAGTTGGCTGCCGATCGTCCTCGAATGCGATGTTTTTATAGTTTTTCCGAGGTTTGGAAGGATATTTAGATGTAAACGGGTAATTTAAATCCTGAGAAAACTAAAAGAAGCACATTTACGGTTTCTTGACTTTAAAAACTTGAAAATATTGAAAAAGCGGGTACGCGCGTAAACAACTGCAAATTTGCCAAGGACAGTTCGATACGTGCAACTTTGGTTGAGCGTAAAGTTCAATAATGCGTGGAAAAATCATTGGAAACCGTTAATTTGTTAATTTCAGTTAGAATTCTACTAAAACAATTAGATTATTCTCTCTCGATTTCTATGAGGCGATAGTTGATTCGGCCTTCGGCCTCATCAACTATCACCTCAAAGAAATCTCGAGCTCAAAATCTAATTGTTAATTATGTTTAAGAGTGTCCCCAATTAGTAATTTTGTCTAAAAGTCTGTGGATTATGTGAAAGATTTCGAATTACTGTGAGCATTATGTGAGTAGTGAAAAAGGTAAAATAAATTAAAAGGTAAAAGGTAACATTATCTCGATATTTAACTTGTAAATCCGAATTGCAACAATTCCTTTAAGAAGATACCTTGCATACGGCAGCTGCACCGGCAGTACGTACGGCAGTCAAAACTTAGCTGTCTTGCCGAAATGACACGATAACAGGCATTTTGTACACAGCTAGCAGAAATTAAGACAATGGAAATGGTGCTGTGTCCTCTTCTAATAGTTAACTTGAGAATTGTGGGTTAAATTTGATCAAGAACTTAACTACGTCTTTTTTCAGAACAATAGAACTATCATCCTAGGAGCGAGTTGCGTGACATTGGTACCAAATTAGAAGCTTGGAGGCCCAAAAATGTTTCACAGTTTTCACTTTTTCCAATTTGATATGGTTTTTGAAATTATAACTGAATTGCTTTCCATAAATATTTGATGCCATTTTCAGTGAGAAACGTTGCCCGACTTTAAATCCATGCTTTTCTTGTTAACTCACATTGAATTTAGTAGTGTAGTAGAGCTTTTCCTGCCTGTTAAATTCAAATGTCAGGTGCGGAAGCCGTATGGAAGGGTATGGCTCCCTAAAATATGGCAATGTTCATGAAAAATTCAATTAATGGAAATACAAGAATTAAGATCCTTGAGGATTTGTCAAAAACTTGTAAACTTGCAATTTTACCGAATTTTGTTCTAGATAAGTGTGAAATTTAAGGAAAGTTCACAGTGGTATAAGTTTTTTTCACGTAGCAACGGTCATAGCAACGACTGTTAACTATAAGAACGTGAAAAAAACTTATACCACTGTGAACTTTCCTTAAATTTCACACTTATCTAGAACAAAATTCGGTAAAATTGCAAGTTTACAAGTTTTTGACAAATCCTCAAGGATCTTAATTCTTGTATTTCCATTAATTGAATTTTTCATGACATTGCCATATTTTAGGGAGCCATACCCTTCCATACGGCTTCCGCACCTGACATTTGAATTTAACAGGCAGGAAAAGCTCTACTACACTACTAAATTCAATGTGAGTTAACAAGAAAAGCATGGATTTAAAGTCGGGCAACGTTTCTCACTGAAAATGGCATCAAATATTTATGGAAAGCAATTCAGTTATAATTTCAAAAACCATATCAAATTGGAAAAAGTGAAAACTGTGAAACATTTTTGGGCCTCCAAGCTTCTAATTTGGTACCAATGTCACGCAACTCGCTCCTAGGATGATAGTTCTATTGTTCTGAAAAAAGACGTAGTTAAGTTCTTGATCAAATTTAACCCACAATTCTCAAGTTAACTATTAGAAGAGGACACAGCACCATTTCCATTGTCTTAATTTCTGCTAGCTGTGTACAAAATGCCTGTTATCGTGTCATTTCGGCAAGACAGCTAAGTTTTGACTGCCGTACGTACTGCCGGTGCAGCTGCCGTATGCAAGGTATCTTCTTAAAGGAATTGTTGCAATTCGGATTTACAAGTTAAATATCGAGATAATGTTACCTTTTACCTTTTAATTTATTTTACCTTTTTCACTACTCACATAATGCTCACAGTAATTCGAAATCTTTCACATAATCCACAGACTTTTAGACAAAATTACTAATTGGGGACACTCTTAAACATAATTAACAATTAGATTTTGAGCTCGAGATTTCTTTGAGGTGATAGTTGATGAGGCCGAAGGCCGAATCAACTATCGCCTCATAGAAATCGAGAGAGAATAATCTAATTGTTTTAGTAGAATTCTAACTGAAATTAACAAAATTAACGGTTTCCAATGATTTTTCCACGCATTATTGAACTTTACGCTCAACCAAAGTTGCACGTATCGAACTGTCCTTGGCAAATTTGCAGTTGTTTACGCGCGTACCCGCTTTTTCAATATTTTCAAGTTTTTAAAGTCAAGAAACCGTAAATGTGCTTCTTTTAGTTTTCTCAGGATTTAAATTACCCGTTTACATCTAAATATCCTTCCAAACCTCGGAAAAACTATAAAAACATCGCATTCGAGGACGATCGGCAGCCAACTGCACTCTAATATTTGTTAGTAAAATCCAACTGGTGATCTATTATCAATGTTGCGTTCTGATTGGTTGAACTACTAGTAGGCTATTTGTTATAGCCCACTAGTAGCGAAAAGCGCCGGCTTTGAAAACCAAAACAATAGCGGCTGAATCGCTTTAACTAGCGAAAGATGTTTTGTCCTCGATTTTTTTTGACCAACTAGTTGTATTTTACTAAACAATTATTCCTCTCGCCCTCATGGCCTCGGAGTCAATAGCCCATGAGGCCGAAGGCCTCATGGGCTATTGACTCAGAGCCCATTCGGGCTCGAAGAATAATTGTTAAATAGTATACGAGTAGCTCAGCCAATCAGATCGCAGCATTTGCATTAGTATACTAGTAGAATTCTACTAATGTATATTATGCTAGAGAGATTTGTTCATCTCTTATCAAAGAAAAGCACCACAACAAATTAGCTTTCCCGTAACATTATTTTAATTAAACAAACATATTGACAACGCCATTCTCTTCCGTCCAACAACCACAGATAATCCAA
Organism: Platygyra sinensis; assembly: GCA_019787425.1. NCBI lineage: Eukaryota > Metazoa > Cnidaria > Anthozoa > Scleractinia > Merulinidae > Platygyra > Platygyra sinensis. The sequence continues at coordinate 11,940 of JAHPZR010045432.1, read as the reverse complement.
ACAAGATAACTCTTTCCTGCTGCCTCGATCAGCGAATAATAACAAACGATTTGATACATCTAACCCACTCGCGAGCTAACCATGTAGTGAAAAGTGCTTAAAATATAAAATTCAATTGTCTGGACTTTTCGTATTGAAAATGTATAGTATTCTAATAATTGATAAATATAACATATTTTAATGACAAACAATTCCCTTTAATTTACAAAATATAAAATATTTTCAAAAGAATATTTCTATTTTTAGCTAACAGTCATTGCTTTTCCAGGATTATAACTTCATTTCTCTCAGTGTGCTTCCTTTGGTCCTCTCATCAATAATCACTACCACTTCTCGATACAAGTCTTCAAGTCGCAGTTCACCTATAACAACAACAGAATTTAAAAAACTAAAACATAGAAATTTATATAGATGTATGCAATATTGGTATGCCAACGATAGTGCCTTAAAGAAAAACATCCAGTGGTTACACAACCCTTCTTCTTTAAATAATCATAGATTGAATAAACAGAAGAAGATACGAACTTTTCTCGTTTGTGGTTTCAAATTTAGGGACGTTTATTATAACTAACTGTAGACAGTACTGTTTCGGCCCTCCGGGCCTTATCAGTGCAGTGCTGATGCTAAGATAGAAGAGAAACCCATATGGTCACCCCAGACGATCCCACACCAGGTGTTGTATCATCTAACCCTTGCTAGAGTACTCAAACTAGAAAAAACTACTGATCATGCCCGATACTAATAGCAATGCTAACAGCAATGACTCAACAAATAGATAACGTGTACCGTGTTTCTATCCAATTATAGAAACAAGAGTGGACGTTTGGCAGAACTTCAAATCCTCTGGGAATACAACCTGCAGGCTACTGTTTTCACAGCTCTTTTGATTTCTCCCAGAACTTTCACGAGTGTTCCTATTTGTGGTTTCCACACCACACAAGTAAGCCTAATTATCACGAAAGTTTCACGAAATAAAAAATAAAATCCCTAACCATTCAATAAATTGAGTCAAGACATTAAAATATTGTAGAAGAGTAATAAATAAACAACATGCTTAAGTCTCGGGGATATACGATATACCGAACTCGCATTATTCGGCAAAAGGTATCACTGAAAATTACAGTGTTTAGTATCAAGACACCATGTTGGAGCCCACAAAAAAATAACTCTTGCACGCCTTGCGTGCCTATGTTTTTAAGTGTCACTTGGTTGGTCCGCTGACTAATAGGACTGCGGAAATTATTGAATAAAAATCGGACGAGTTGAATAAAATTTTGACGGCCTGAACAAAAATTGGAAATTTTATTGAACAAAAACAGTGTTGAATATATTATCATTTACTGAATAAGATAAAAATCATTGAACTTTAAATACTTTTTACTGAACAAAAATATGAATCGCTGAATTAAAAATGAGTTTTACTGAACAAAAATATGACACATTTAATATAAAATGACGATTACTGAACAAAATTATGAATCACTGAATTAAAAATGAGTTTACTGAACAAAAATATGACACATTGAATATAAAATGACGATTACTGAGCAAAAATATGAATTGCTGAATATAAATTGTATGTTGTTAAATATTGCAACAATCCGGCAACCATACTGGGGACAAGAATGTTCTATGGAATTGCTGTTACCCAGTCTTCCTGCGGCAAGTGACAACAAACTTTATTGAATATGTTTACCATGTTAAACTATGTTGATCATGACTTTCTTACATTTGGTGGCTCCTAAAGGAGCCGTTTTTGGGTGGTTCCTAGTAGAACCGTTTTATGTGGTTCCTAGAAGAACCGTTTTATGAAGCTGCGGGTCCGTTGAGATAGGAGCACGCCTTCAGCAGTTTTCTTGCACTACGGGATCCAGCGTTAAATTCATCCCAGAGTTGGAAGATCCTCATTTGCAGGTCACGGTACTTTTTTCGCTGGATGCGTCGCAACTTCCTTTCTGACACAAGCCTTATCTGAAGAGACGTTAGACTAGATTTATACATAGAGCCGAAGAAGTGACCAATGAAACTTACCAGTGTTACAGACACGATGATTCCAACGAAAACAGCCATCGCATTGAACTCCCTGCTGCCTGGGTCTTACAGGTTCTTTGCACACGATGCAGTTCACAATATGTGCGGATGCCATCGGTGATAGCAAGAGACTATGAGGTGAGAGAACACATCCCCCATACATGGGCCTCTTCCCATGATAATCTTTTTCAATCTAATTTTAGCGCGTGATCAAGCTGCGAGGCTATTTTAGGAAAGACACCTGATTGGCCAATTTAAATAACGTAATAACATTGAGGTTCAATTTCAATAGTTAATTAAATATGCAAAAAACACTGGCGCCGGAATTTTCGAAGCGCATTTCGTGAAGTCAGAGGAAGAATAATCCTAACTGTACATGTCTGGTGCTTTAAAAGAGCTTTCCAAAGAGATCCTTTTCTCATTAGGCTGTTCAGTACTTTTCGAGAAACGACTTTAAAACGTGTTATGAATGCAATTCTTGTCAGTAGCTAGAGCGCTTAATGTGAACCAGTCATGCAGAGAAATGACAAGACTTATTTCCGAAGTAAAAATCAGGATAAACACATAGAAGATAATTTTCTAGCCCAGCACTTTCAAAAGGCTTTCCAAATAGGTCTCTCTCGATCCAAATGATTTCTTAGTTCCAGAGAAGCACTTTTTTCGTCCCGGACATTTAAAGTCTAGTAAATATTACACAGCAATTTCGAAATTAAATATGGAAACATTTGCACCGAGATTTTCGGACCGAAGGTTCTAACAAATGGAAACCTAGTATTCAGCTGCCCTGTGCTTTGAATAACCTTTCGAAAGAGATGTTTCTCAATTTAATCCGTTCAGTACTTTTCGAGAAATGACTTCCGTGCGTGTTTATTGGAATTAATACAATTCTAATCGGCAGTCACGGTATGGCGCCTCTTGGGAATAAGTCATGCAAGAAATCACAAGACTTATTTTCGAAGTAAACTTAGGTTAAACACATAGAAGATAATTTTTCTGCCTAGCGCTTTGAAAATGCTCTTTAAATAAACCTCTATTGGTCCAAACGTCGCAGTAAGTCCGGAGAAGCACCTTTTCTCGACGCAGTCATGCAAACGTGGTAAATATTACACAGCACTTCCGAAATTAAATATGCAAACATTTGCAACGTTTTTTTTGGAGCGAAAGTTCTGACAAACTCGAAACAAATATTTTACTTGTCTTGCGCTTTAAAATACCTTTCGAAAGAGATGCCTTTTCGCTTCAATCCTTTCGGCACTTTCCGAGAAACGACTTTCAAGCAGGTTAGAAATTCGAGTCTTCGCACTTTGTGTTAATCATTCATTATCCATTCTGGCGAATGACACGGCTTCTATTTTACGACTTCGGAGAAGCACGTATAATTTTCCTGCCAAGTTCTGAAAATGATTTGCAATGCAGCTAGTGTGGCAGTTCAAAACAAACTTATTTTTTCTCTTAGCCCGCTAAATTCTCAATTTCTTATTTAGATGGACACAATCTCATGACCGCGGCCATTGCCTGCGTGATCATGGGAGCTAGACTAAAAATAACTTTGAAAGCTTAAAATAGATTGAAAAAGATTATCATAGGGCACGGGGATGTGTTCTCTCACCTCATAGTCTCTTGGTGATAGTAATCAAAGATCTTAAACTCGGGATAATTCGTGATAACGCGCGCGTGATAACTCTCATATGATCGAATGAATGATCAATCGTCAGGATATCAGTTCTTTTATATACGGAGTAGGATCCAAATATCATGCTTGTTAAATTGAGGTGCGTTGATTGGTTTGTTTGTTCGTCACTAAAACAATAGCGTCAAATTATCAAGTATTTTAAACAATCAGTTTACGCGCCTACTGAAATGATAATTTAAAAAGCCCACCCGCGCTCAAGAAAATCTGATGTTCCTCATAGGTCCGTTTTAGTGATAGACGATATTTTTCATTACATTTCTGTTTGTAATAACCTGGAATTGGTGTTTCTGTTCAGGTCTTTTAATGCTAAATGATAAATAAACTTCATAAAACAGGGAGAAAGAGGAACTCGTATAGGTCTCGTTTTCATGCTCTTAAAAAACGGATGAGGCTTGGGTACGGTTTATTCCCATCGTTTGTTCTACTTTGTGTTAATCTTCTCAGATTCCTTGGTATCTGTATGCTCTATTCCTTAAGATATCTTTTTGGAGATTGCAGCGAACCGACTTAACATTTGTAGCGAATCAACTTTCGATGTGTAGCGAATCGACTTTCGATGGGTAGCGAATCGACTTGTAGCGAAACGACCGGATACCTCGTTATGAAACCAGCATCGAAAATGTCAAGAAAGCTGTACGAGAGGAAATGGAAGGTCCAGGGCAGTACCTTGGATATCGAGCCATGCAGAGAAAACTTCGGGAACAACATAATTTGGC
>JAHPZR010045432.1:0-2500 GCA_019787425.1 Platygyra sinensis | reverse complement strand
AACTACAGCTTTTTTATTAAATTACAGCCGGGGTCCCCCCGGGGGGCGGGTGTTACCAACAATTTTACTTACACATACTCTAGGAGTTGTGTATGTAACCCAAAGGATACAATAACAACGTAAGACAGCACGACCTAACTCCAAATAGAGTTCACAAGCAGCCAGCCACCTTCACTGGAAGACCCGGTATCCCTGATCAAGGAGATAATTTTTATGATTCAATAACATCACATCAGCGCTTCTTGCAGTTTGAGTCTAGTGGCTCCGTTGAACTATGTCCCCAAGAGGCGGTGCAAATTACCGTACGTGCTAGTCACGAGGCGGGATTACAAGAAGGAAACTCTTCCAGGTAGGTCTGGTTAGGCAAAAGGGGGTAAGAAGGGGGGGGAAAACGGGGGAAGAAGGGGAGAAAGGACCGAGGGAGGCAAGAATTCTGTATTAGAGAGTGAAATTATTCCCTCCAAAGCAATGCTCCGTGACATAATTAATGGTTTCAAGGTGTGTCTACATGATATTTGCAAACTGTAACTAGAGCTAGGTTTATGGTTCAGGCGAGGTGCAGGAACTGATTATAAGGTATTGGCAACCAACAGAACAAGGGTGGGTCCAGAGGGTAGAATAAATACAATTAGATGTTACACAGGCGGACACGCCTTTACTCACAACTTTCACTGTTCATGACTCAGGTAGAAGAAGAGAGGAATCCTGTAAATTACTTAAAAAAGAACAAATAACCTCCACATCTGAATTGAACCAGTCCACACAAACAACCTTCGGAGGAAACAACACCATTCCAAAATGCATATAGTTCTTAATCCTGTTTATAGCTCGTTCAACGTGAAATTCGTACACGTGGCCCCCAGTTGTTTGAGTTCTGTATAACATGTCTCTCAGGACAGCATCTGCTCAAATCCTGGCCAGATGAACTGGAGGGATGTTTAGGCTTTGATGTGTCCCAAGGCCAAGAAGATCATTGAAGAGTAAGCCCTTAGGTCTGCCATGACTTGGAAAGAGTCTCCGTCACCATGAATTCGTGAGCCAGGGCGGGGGGAACGCAGATGGGCGGATGTGACAGAATCTTCTCTATCCGAGATACTGCCTGTATATAACTGGCTTATAAAGGTTACTGCACCATTGGGGTGCGATTCCATCAACCTTTAAGCGTCGTATGGTTTTTATAAGACTAAATCGTTGTGGTTTAAGAGGAGACTACTGGGCATTTCGCATTTTATTTCAGTACAGTCTATAATGACCGCGTGGAACGGATACTTGTCACTTGAATACTTTGGCATGAGTTTTTGTAATAACCTCACGAGATGGCCAAGATGTTTATCTGAGCAAACTTCAGGTACATAAAGTTAACCCAAGCAGTAAAGATTCGGCTGACAGTTGATGTTGCAAACACTCCAACTAAATGTGGAAAGATGGCTGACAAAGAAAAACCCTCTTGGCGCAGACGGCACATTACCATGAAAAAAATCCTCAATAGCGGTTTGAGCTTCTCTTCGTACTCCCCTGTGTGTCGTTTCCGTTGCTTGCTGTTTCCAAGTCGTCGCCCTCCAACTGATCGTATAATGCATCTGGGAATACCGCGTTTCAGAAGAAGAGCAGTAGTATCTGTATGTTTTTCCACCCTTCAACGCCTGGGTATTAGGAAAATCGTAAGTGGCTACAAAAGTATCAGACTTGAGGACAAACCTGTATAAGAAAGATATGTTTTCGTCGCATGTTAAATCTTATCTATATCGCAACAACACGCGCTTATTCATACATTCAAGTTTTTTTTCTCCGCTGCCGTTAATTTCTCACGCAAGCTGAGTGTTTTCGCTTTTTCTAGTGCCAAATTATTCGGTTTTCGGCATCAAGAAGCTCTCTTTCCTGTGTTTAAGAAGGTTTCTGTTTAAGGTCTTAGACAGCATGCATGTGTTTGTCTTCCATACTTTTCAGTCATGGCCTCTTCTGCATCTTGCTTCTAGGTGTATACGAAACATCCAACGGCGGTTATCACTTCCATTCATTGAATCCTAATGAAACTACATGTCGCGTGGCTGGTCGAAGTGGCTTTGTTTTTGTGGTAGCTATGTAAAGGACAAATCATGACGCTGGAGACCTTCCTCTTTCGTGGTGTGAGTTCCGCGAACACCATTTTTAAATCTTGACAGGGACCACACTTATCTTAGTACATCTACTCTTCCAAGTCAGCGAACGTGTTTTCAAATCACTTGACCGAAAATGATGCGAGAACACGCCGTTGACTTCGTCTGTCACCCGAAAGACCCTTTCCCACATCTCTCTCTATGGCATGCAGCCATGGTTTTTACGTCTAGTTTTTGTCGGTGGGAAAAATTAAAAAGAATACGATATCTGATCGTTTTTTTCTTATCACCTTGGTAACCTTTTGGTTGCACTCAGGCACTGCAGTCAGATAGGAAGGCATTTATCGGAAAAACAAAGTGACAACAGTCATCACCCGGCAATGGTTTATCATTCAAGCTCACGA
>JAHPZR010045429.1:30000-44413 GCA_019787425.1 Platygyra sinensis | reverse complement strand
GGAAAATAAATATAAATGACATTTTTGCTTGAATGCATCTTACACCTGAGCGAGCATTGTTTTCCATTGTTTGTGCGAGATAATTATTCAAAGTTGGAACAGTGTCTCACGGGAATTTCAAAGCGAGCTCGAGCTATTGTCATGCAAGGCTTAGCAAAGGAGTGAAGCAAGAGCTGTAGTGTAAAATCTAAATTGCATTTTGCGACCACTATGAACCATCAGTTTCATTTGAAACTTGGCATAAAGCTGTCTCAAGCAGCATACAGTCAAAGCCGTATGCAAACTTTTTGGTCACGCATGCAAGCAAAAAAAAAATTAGCTTCGAAGTTTCTTCTCATGCAAAAAATTCCTTGAAATGGACCAAATTCAAATAAAATTAGCGACTGGTTCTAACTGAGGTAAAATCTCAGAAGAGGTCTCATATTTTCTACTGATGTGTCAACTTCAAAAGCCATATGCAAACTTTTGCAAAACTTGACTAAGCAGCTCGTAATTGTGCAAAACATACATACTGTTTGCAGATGTCGGTGATTTTTCTTATTGTCTGGACAGCTGAGATCATTATTCAGTTTGAATTTATGGGCAGAAGTCACATAAAAGTCCCGGGTGTGTTGCGAAATTGTGGGCGGAGAGCTGGGAGATTAAAATAAATGAATTAAGTCTTATACGGAATTTTCGAGGGGTAGGGAAAGCCGAAGTACAAAAATCACAGAAATTCCAGGGGGTGGGAGGAGTGCCATGAACAGTGGTTTCAAAACAAGCCGGCGACAGCCGGAGTTCCGCCGGCTACTTGACTGTATGTCGCTGGCTACTCTGGTCGTAACAGTCTACTCGTGACAAACAATCTCCGCGTTGCTTCTTATCCGCAAATCTTTAAGACAGCATAGTAACTTCACACTCAATTTTGTAGCAATAATACATACGCAAAAGGATGTAATTGTGTTAAAAAAACTCAAATCACAATTTACCCCTGAAATAGATATTAGAACATTGAAAATGGCATTTTCGAGCTTCCAGTTTTCCAAATTTTCTGGGGAAGCATGCCCCCAGAGCCCCTAGAATCAAGGGGTCAAAGGCCCCTTGATTATCACAGACGCCTACTTTTCCAGAGTTGGCCGCCTACTTCAAAACATTTTGAAACCCCTGCATGAAGCCAATTGGGACGGAGAATACTGGAGGGTGGGGTGTCAAATGGAGGAACCACACAATGCATGTCTCAATTAAGTACAAGTACAGACGGCTAGTTATGGATGACAACACTACTGCATTTTGAAATCTGTTTTTGTTCAGGTAATTGTAACAAGATTTTTTGATAAGTGAATAAAGTTATTCAGTTTTTTGTTAGTTTCAACTATAACGAAAAACTTTTGTTATCAAATTAATTAGATCAGACTGTGGTGACACATTGGTTCTTTTGTTTTAAAACAGGTTCTTGTACGGTTCAAGGAGATAAACTTGCATCTCTCATAAAGTAACAAAACTTTTTCTCTAACTGACTTTTTGTCACCAAAAATGCTCTCAGGCATTTGAAGGGTAATGTGACAAGGAAACTTTTCAAATTCTGCACAATTTCAGGCATCTTGTAAAATTCATACAGTTTTTCATGTGCCTGGCAGTGTCACTGAAGTCTCAAGTTAGGTAACGCTGTTTACCTGCAATGTCTTCTTATTTAAATGGGTTTTGAAATTCATATTAATCTAAATTGGTTTCGTGGAATATCAAACCGAAAAAAAAAATTGATCATTGCTGGACACAGGGTGTTGGCAACATGCTGTTGTGTGACAATGTTATAAAATGATTCAGAAAAGTTCTCCAGAATCAACACCAATCTGCCATTTACCATTAGCTACCATTACAGGCTCCATGATGTCTAACTGTTAGAATTAGGCTAGCAGATTTTCATCTACTCAATCATTTTTTCAATTCTGACAAAACAACACATTTGTGACCTCTCACGCGAAAACGTACACTAACGGCTTTCCGTTAAATGGGGAAAACACACGGCTGTCGAACGGGTAAGAAACGGCTCACGAAGCCGTTTGAAACGGATGACACCGAACGGCTGAACGGCTGATAATTTATTCCGAACGGATTGGCATGACGGCTGAATGGGTAGCCAAAAATTTCAAAACAGATGGTAATCACGGCTGAATGGCTAAAAAAAATTTCGAACCGTAGACCTGAATGGCTCGAGTAAAATTTCGAATGGATGGTCCTGAACAGCTGAACGGCTCGTGAAAATTTTTGAACGGATGGTAATCACGGCTAAACAGCTAAAAAATACTTCGAACGGTAGCCCTGAATGGCTGAACGGTTTGAGTAAAATTTCGAACGGATGGTCATGCACGGGAAAAGGGATTGTCATGACTGGCTGTGAATGGAACTAGCGGCCTAAACGCCTTAATAGCTACCACACATCGGCAGAAGTAAAATCTATTTCCTTAACAATCCAGCTTCATCATGTGGAAATCTCAGCAAAATCGAACAAGACAAGTTTTAAAAGTTTTATTTAGTATTTGTAATTGATACCTCGCTCAAGTGCTTATCAAGTTCTGGAGTAAACACAGGGAGCCGCCGTCGCCCAAAGCAAGCGAAAAACCTGAACACGAAGCAACGTTTTGGTCTGAGAAAAAAAAAATTGAATGGGAACATCTTTGTCGAACTTTTCTAAGTGATTAAGACAAGAAAATAACCTCGGCGAGCTACGAAAGAGAATGAAATAAAAACAAAGCGGCTCCGTGCGGAGCCGATAATTTATTCAAGTTGTTAACCACGTGTCCTTCATCACGTACAGGTTGAAAAAAGCTTACCTCTTGATAATTTTAGCCTTAGAAGCTAGTAACTGGTCGCAAATTACTTTCTATATCCTTACAAATGTCCTGACTTCCATCTTTAAAAGAGCATTGTAGCAGACCGTTTTCGTAGCGTCACGTCGCCAGAGAAAACTTCAAAGTGTCACGCTTCGCGTGATTCTCATCCGTGCTGGCCGACGAGCAACAAACCGTCGATTCATAGAACTAAGCTATAGTTCTACACTGTTCTTCGCAAAAACTCTAAAGCCTATTCAAAAATTATGAGAGTTCTCGTTCACGAAAAATAAATCGTCAGATAGATGACTGAGTAGATTTTGGTCACGTGCTAGGCAACGAGTTTTGCAAGTGACTCAAATTTCATTCGCTTCGTCAGACTTTACGTTATAAGAGTAACTTTTTTCTGGTCAGTACTGAATTTCACGCTTGGTTCGAGATCAATGCTACGTTACGGCAAGAAAGTAACGAAGCAGTCGGCTAGAACAAGATTTCGCAAACTACCATTTCATGTCTTCGTTTCGTAGACGACCGGCCCTGTAGGGCCGTCTGCTTATGATCCAAGGCGTTTGAACGAACGGTTCCAACTTATTAGTTTTGAACGGATGGATAATGTTTCTGAACGGATGACCAAGTCGTTCGAACGAATGCAAATTTTTCTGAACAGATGCCACAGGCGTTTGAACGGATGGCACAGGCCGTTCGAACGGATGGATGATTTTTGTGAACGGATGACCAAGCCGCTCGAACGGATGCAAATTTTTATGAACGGGTGCACTAGCCGTTCGAACGGTTGGGCAATTTTTGTGAACAGATGACACGGCCGTTCGAACTGATTGACTTCCTTTTTGAACGGATCACCCAAGCCGTTTGAACGGATGCAAATTTTAATTGAACGGATGAGAAACGGCTTGTGAACGGATTTCTGTTCGAAAACGGAAAGCCGTTAGTGTATGTTTTCGCGTGAGGTCACATTTACTCCAACTGAAATAAAGGTTACCCTCTGTCATTGCGAAAGTATCCTTAATATATCAAATTGAAACTATGATTGCTGAATCAAATGGTAAGCGAACTTTTCATGACGTTAAGTGGAACAAGTTTTTACTAAATAATTGTAGTTCATTTGGTAGCTTGTAGTTTTAGCTGGTATTTGATAAACAAAAGTTTGTGTAATTCTCTCTACTCTAGCAGTACATTTATTATTTACAGCCGTTTTTCTTTTCTAATAATTTTTTTTGTAAATAACCATAAAACCTATGTAATTTGTTATATACATCCGTTTGTCTATAATAATTCTTGTAAACAACTTGAATCAATAAAAATCAATAAAATACAAAAAAAGAAGTCAGAATTCACCATATATCATAACTCAAATTAACGTATTGCTCAATATAGCAAGGCATAATATTTTAGATGTGGCCCATTGACAAAATTATCTAAGCACATGGTTGGAGGCAATAGTTCATTTGGGGTCCAAAATTAGTCACTGGCTTTCCAATGAACTATTATAGATTTTATATCCAGAGTACAATATTTAGTGAGGACACTGGTGTTCGTAAGTTAACAAGGTACCACTGGATGGGGACAGGCTTATAATTAGTTCTTATTAACCAAGCAGGAGGTCTGGACGGGAGAATCTTGACTGAGGTCGTAAGTACAGACCAAACGCAGTAGGCATTAGGCATTAGGGATTGCATCATGAAACACAATTTACACAATTCTTTAAACTTTTCTTTAACAATCAGGAGGTCATGTCAACTGTATACCTTTAAAGTAGTGAACACCTGTGCAGCTTTTTCGTAATTCCACTCATTTTCAGAAAGACACCTAAAAATGTGACAAAAGATATCATGGAAATGAAAATCAACACCATACCGGTAAATTTAGGAATCATACAGCATATTTTATACAAAATTAAGCCTCCATTTAGCATGAAAATATGCTCTAATAATTGTCCGCGGACATTATCTGTTCCGAGAAGCTTTGAGGAACAGACAATGTCCACGCTAAGGACAAATAACTGAGTTTATTTTTTTCTCAAGCATCTGGGCAAGCCGGAATCCTAGATCCTCGAATTTGATTGGCTAATCACGCGTGCATGACCAATCCAGCTTTTTACGATATGGCCTACGGTCTGGATTTTTTCCCTGCTGTACATAAATTTCACTCTTAAAAGTTAGCGGTAATCGTCAATCTTATGCTTGTTTCATCGATGAAGAGTCAATGCAAGTTTATCGCTGTTCACTTTTAAATGGCAAGTTAAGTCACTGTAAGTAAATTCAGTCCACTGTAAGAAAAAAGATGGCGGCTGTACATTTCACCACAATATCTTGCGAACCAAACTAAGCCCACTTAAAATATAGAGAGATAAGGTTTAACCCATTGACTCCCTAATGAAATTGCACGCGACCCACCCCTTAAATTTCTGGGGCATTTTTGACATTCCAGAGCCAGCGCGAGCGCTAAAAATAAACCATATGCGCAATAACCACAGACACAAGATCAGGTTTCAAGACTTCGATTATTTAAAGTTTAATATTTGAAGGGCCAAAAAATTAAAACATATCAACAAAAAGAACTCAATATGATGTGTAGAATTTCTAAGAAAACAAGAAATTATATTTTTTCTTTGCCGCGCGACAAAAGCCGAGAAAATTGAAGATGCAAAAATGAGTTAATTTTTTACTTCAGAGGACAAAACAAGACCGGATACCACAGAATTTCCATTCTTTTACTATCACTGAAAACATTTGAGAAAACACCAGAAAATGAAGGCGAAAGACACAATGTAAAAACCAATTTAAAAAGAAGAAATCAAATAATTCCTTCGCTGCGTGACGAAATAATACAGCACAATGCAAGAAAAATGAAAGTTGTACATCAAAAAGACACCAAAAAAGGCCAATTGAAGGCTTCGGTGGAAAAAGGGCGTTAGGTTTTTTACTGAAAAGTGAACTTTGTCAAAAACGCTCCAAATTTCGCATGCAGTTTTGTTTCCGTGTGTCAAACAATGTTCTGCATGTTTTTTTCCCTGAAGTTTGCTTCCTTTTTGAGATATTACGTATGCAAAAAAACACATTTTTCCAAGGGCATCCTCTGGGGACCTTTTGTTGAATGGAAAACAAAAGAAACCTTTTGTTTCGCTAAGCGATCAACTCACTATAATACCTTAAGATCTTACTACTGCTTCGTTAGCACAAGCGGATGAGGCGCTGAACGGGCCAGATTCGAATTTGTTTTGCCGTGACGCCGGTTCGATACGAGGTCGCTCAATTTTTTTTTTCGCTCTGTTCCTTTTCTTTTTTCAAAAATGAAGATATCTATTTTAAAAAAAATGCGTATACAGCGGGAATCTGGAGAGATCTTTTTATACAGGTTATTGTGACGTGAGACAACACGTGAATTTCGATCGAGCGTCAAAGCAAAGAGAAGTGATGCATGATGCAGTACAGCTCTTTCGACTAATATCTTAAGCATTGTTTTTAAGTACCTTGTAGCCTGCCTGGTGGTTGATAGGCATCCTAAAGCCTTGATAACCCGTAAGTCACCAGCATGTTTTAAAGAAGCAAAACGTGTTCTGTAACTTCCAACGCAACTGATATCAGCGGCAAGTCAGTTATCAGCGTTCGAAGTCAGGTCGATCCAGGCAGCAAAGTCCAAGAGCAGTTCTTGCCCAAGAATAAAACCCTGTCGTGAGTTGTGGTCCATTTGCCAAGCGTTGCTAGCTTCAAAGTTTGGAAAATGAGAACTGCTTTTAGACTTATAAAATTTTTCTTGCATCATCCTCCATGTTTACCCGCGCACGAGGTGTAACAGAACCTTCCCGGCATGCATTTCGATCACGTTCGGCAAGACAAGCCAAGACAAGACAAGACAAGACAAGACTCCATAAATCACAATAATATTTAACTAATTACAGAGCGTGTTTTTTTTCCTTTTTTATTCCAACATAATAATGGCCAACAAGAAGCGATCGATTGATTCAAACATAGATCTGTGATCCGGGTTGCGTTGATTTTACTTCAAATCGGCATGATTTGTAGTGTTTTAAACTTCTGGGATCAGGGGCCATGCAGATGTAAGGAGAGAGACCTGTACGTTGCACAGAAGGGTTAATCTGTTAATCTGTCAGCCCTACATTTTTAAGCTTATACGTTGCAGGCAGTTAAAATGAAATAGAGATCCTTGCTGTGACGCTTTAAAGTAAAATCAACATTTTAACCTATTTAGGCCCGAAATCGCCGTTTTCGAGTTTACGTGCTGGGTGAAATGAACAGCTTGCTGGATTTGAAGTGAAATCAACATCCTTGCCGTCATGCCTTAACGTGAAATCGCGTAAAGTGAACACTTGGCTGTAATTTGAGTGAAATTAACGTCTTTGCGGTCGCGTGATAACGTGAAATCACAATTTTAACGGTTTAAAAAACCTGAAATCAACATTTTTTAAGGTTACATCTTGATTGTTTTCCTTGGCCTAACACTGCACTAACCCTAACGCGTCCTGACCGTAACTCTAACATTATCCGAAGCGCTAACCCTAACAATGAAACGCTAGGGCTAACCCTAGGCAATAACCCTCACCCTTCAACGCTAACCCTAGTTTCAAACGGTAACACTAAACGTTAACTCTAAGCCTCCTAACCTTGTTCCGTAACCCTAGTTTCAAGCGGTAGCCCTAAGCGTTAACTCTAAGCCTAACCTTGTTCCGTAACCCTAGTTTAGAGCGGTAACCCTAGTTTTAAGCGGTAACCCTAGTTTCAAGTGGTAGTCCTAAGCGTTAACTCTAAGCCTAACCTTGTTCCGTAACCCTAGTTTCAAGCGGTAACCCTATTTCAAGAGGTAACCCTAGTTTCAAGCGGTAGCCCTTAGCGTTAACTCTAAGCCTAACCTTTTTCCGTAATCCTAACCCTTCAACGCTAGCCCTAGTTTCGAGCGGTAACTCTAACCCTAAGTAAAACCCTAAAGGTTTAAGACCTTGCGGTGCCGTGATAATGTGAATCAAAATTTTAAGTCTCTGTAAATGACCTGATATCAACATTGTCTAGCTTGCGCCATCGCGTGAAATTAACATTTGGCTGTAATTTGAATGAAATCAACGTCTTTGCGGTCGCACGTTAACATGAAATAAAAGTTTTAACGGTTTTAACCTGACATCAACATTTTTTGAGGTTATACGTTGCAAAAGATCAATATTTTGCTGGATTTTAAGTGAAATTACCGTCTTTGCGGTCACATGCTGACGTGACAACAAATACAGGGTTTTTTGCATACGTAATATCTCGAAAACGAAACAAACTTCAGCAAAAAAACATGCAGAACATTGTCTAACGCACCTAAACAAATCTGCATGCGAAATTTGGAGCGTTTTTGATAAATTTCATTTTTGAGTAAAAAACCTAACGCCCTTTTTCCACCGAAGCCTTCAATTATTTTGAGATAAATCATATTTCAACTGTGTTAATTTAGTGCCCACTTAGTTCTTTTCTCAGGAGTTCTGTAGCAGCTGAATAAGACTCGAAAAAATATATTTGAGCAAAGCGAATAAACTAAACAAACAAACTACGCGGGTCGCCGTAAATTAAATATGCAGATATCGAGCAGACAAAAATATTGTTCACTTTCAAAACCTAAAATCCCCAAATAAAGGCAACCAAATGGAAGAAACGTGATAGGAAGCTCAATAACAATAAATTTTCATTCAACATGAGGCAAAAAACTCATCTAAAAGCAAAAAAATGTTCAAAATTTCACAGATGTGCTTCGCTGCATGACTGCATGTTCAAATTAATTTGAAGCTTAGCTTGAGTTTTTGCGGACGAGTTTTGCAGTTATTTTGTCGGCCATGGCTTTGTCTATTATTCTAAAAGTTGAATTCAACTTTGAAGTAATATTGTACATTACCATTTTTGTTTTCTAAAGTCCAGGAAGCTGCTTTAAATCCACGATCTTTATTCAAAACTCACTTGAAAGCGCACCGATTGTCAAGTTTTCGTGGCGGTTGAAGGATGGAAAAATTCCTCACCAGAAAGGTTTGAGAACTCTGCACACCTTGATCTTCCATTCTGAGACCACCTAAAGATCGATTTATGTTTTTCCTTTCCGTTTTCAGTGCCAAAGAAGTAATTTCCCCATTTTAGGAATGAAAACAAGACCCTGGAAGTTTGTAGACTTGGCTTGCAATGCGCCATGATTACTGCGCTTATCAAGCGCATGATTTCTAGGAACGCATCTTTCTAGGACCCCTAAAGTTCTTTAAAAATATGCTCAGTAAGTTGATTCTGATTGGTTTATTTGTCCTCAAGAACAATAGAACAATAAGAGAACCAAACAGTCTTCAGGGAGGGTAGGAAAGGCAATTGTCCCCATGTCCTTTTTTTGGGCGGTTACGGGCGGCATGGGAAATTGGGGGTGGGTTTTCGCATGGGCAGTTACAGGCGGCATGGGAGTCAATGGGTTAAGGGCAGTCGTTCCTACACTAGTAACATTGCTCTTGTCGAGTTTGAATGACTTACAACGTTTTTATGCGTTCTTTTAGAGTTTTTCGTGCGCAAAGCATTATAGGTAAATGTACCAGTGGCCATCTTTTTCCTTATGGTGGATTGAGTGTTTTGAAGTTGTGAGAGTTTGCTTGATTGTTTGTAGCCCTGGCACTGTAATGGCAGCGAATCCTGTGTTTTTCTCACTGTAAAATTTGACTCCATTTCATTCGAGTTTACCTCTGATCATTGCTGTATTTAGGAGAATTTCTGTGGAATACACTTAACAAATTTCCTTGCCTTCTGCTGTTCAATTTACCGTATGAAAGTCTGATTTCAAGTGATTTTAATGGCAACAACTGACCGAAATTGTTTTGTAGTAAAACTTCATACTTCAAAGGAAAATTCACAGCAGAAAAACTATTGGAGAACATAACAGGTGACATAAATGCAACTAACATAGAGTAGATCGAAAAAAAATTCTTCTTTTAATACATCTTTCCTTGTCTAGTATTGGAGCTACTTGTTCGTTGCGAAGATTTTTTACAAATCATTAGTAGATGAAACTTAGATGGCGCGCCACCCAATTCAATGACAAAGTTGCATAAACAAACCCATTTACAATCGGCTGCAAAACCGCTTTACTGCAGGAAAAAAATAAACATGTTATTTGCCGTCTTAGGGTCAGTCCGTGTGGTGAAAAACTGTGCTGCCCTCATCCTGCAGCCTCGGGCAGCATTTTCAAGCCCACAGCCGGCAAATAACATATTTATTATACATCAGACTCACTATGAAAAATCAATTCACAATAGCTTGTGAACTTGACATGATAAATGCAATATCTGCTGCAGATATTGCATTTATCATGTCAAGTTCAACGTCTGCCTGGCTACTAAGCCCCTTGGAGTGTTCTCCTCAGAAACAAAATGGCTGAACGCTTTGCTTCTGTTTCTGAGGATGAGTTATGTGAAAAATGTATAATAAAACAATTATTGAATTCGGTTTTTGCATGATATCATGAATTATCAAAACCTTGTGTCTGTGTTATCTGCCTCAGCCTTCGGCTTCAGCAGATAACACAGACCTTGGTTTTGATAATTCATGATGTCATGCTCAACCTCATCCAATAATCGTTTAATATTCCTTAAGTCATAGGGGAATATTACCATCCTTCAAATATTTTTCGAAAGAGGCACTTCAGGGTTTAAAAATTGGGGAGTATCACTTGGATCTTTGCCAGTTTTAGTTGGGGCATATTCACTCATATGAAGTGTAAAGAGCAAACAAGTGAGAGCAAAAATATTTGATAGATAATGATAACATCGTTGCAATTTGTTCAGCAAGTTAAAAGGCTACACAACCTGAAAGATGCGACTTACTTGTATGACCATTCTACATTCATTGTAGATTGTTCAGAAAACTGGAGTACCATTTCTTCTTGCTGAAAAAACAATAGTCTCCAAATTAAAGCAATGCATTAAGATCATCAGAGGATAAGTGACACAACTGCTAACTCATTTCAATGAGCCAAAAATATACAAATTTGCGAGCAAGAATGTCATGCTAATCCAAACAGAGGATGTTGATAAAAAATACAGCTAAAGCAGTACTCATTACCAATATATGAAAACCACAATTAGACTAGTTATCACACGAAAAACTATTGGAACAAACACAAAAATTATAAAGTACTTTACAAATCCTGATACAACAAAAAGTTACCGAACTGAAAAGATCATGTGACCAACAACTAAGCTCACACTAAATACACCCACCAATCATTAAAAAACCATCTAGAATTACCTGTGGAGTTGATGCTTGAGCAAAAATGTTTTCTGATGAAAACCCGAGTAAAGCTGGAGAGGTCTGTAATGTGTTAATTGGCTCTGTAAAGGTAACTATTCCACTGGCAGCACCCTAATATCACAAAATATATTGTAATCCTCTCACAAACCACCACCTCATTCACAGGGATTTCAGTCCTGACTCAAAAAAGGGACTCAAGGGCCCCAGGTCCAAGTCAAGTTGTGAACTGAACATGCATAAATGTCTTTACTATACTTACTTTAGGTGTGGACTTAAAATATGCAACCAAAAAACATACTCTAATACTAATAGAACCATAGAACCATACCCAGAGGCAAGTGCCAAGGACTATTGATCCAAATATTGATATTTTTATCATGGTAGTATCGAAAACGGAGGCCCCCTGCGAAAACGAGGACCCCTTACATAAACTAGAAGTTTATCACCTAGAAGCGTTTTACTTCCCCTATATGTTTGAAACTATGCTGCCGATTATTTCCGACCAATGAAAATCACTTGCCAATTTTTGCCCACATAAGGATACGCTGAAAGTGCGCTCTTCGCGATCTCCGCGATCTCCGCATGTGAATCTCTCTCAAAACAAACCTGTTCAAAATGGAGTCCAAAGCGA
Organism: Platygyra sinensis; assembly: GCA_019787425.1. Taxonomy (NCBI): domain Eukaryota; kingdom Metazoa; phylum Cnidaria; class Anthozoa; order Scleractinia; family Merulinidae; genus Platygyra; species Platygyra sinensis. Next base: position 32,693 of record JAHPZR010045429.1, on the reverse strand, counting down.
AGCTGTCTGTCATAAAAACAAGAAAGATTTGTGTTTTGCGATAAGCACTAAGAGAGGAAGTTGAACTTGAAAGAGTTTCTGGTCAGTTGGCACGAACCTTCAAGGTTTATCTGGATTTTTGTAACAGTGAGTTTGAATCGATAAAATGTTGTAGCAGTCTGTCAACATCCGTAATAAAAAGGTCAAGTAAGAGATTTGTTGATTTATCTAGTGAAAAGATAAAGTTCTCTTGGGACAAAATAATACCCGGTGCTTCGAGTTAGGTGGTGTGAATATGTCAGGGAGGTATTGAAAAGTGAGGAAGTTAGTTCACGACAGTTGCAAAGATGGTAATATTGTACAGTCAATGGTTTCGTGCTAGATCTGGAACGTAGTAAGTGGTAGAGTAGGTCATAGAAGTTAGGAGAAATAGCAATTAAAGCAAAAATGTTAGGATCGATGGTGGGAACATCATTGCGAAGCAGATCGCAGCGATCAATGTTACAGAGGGCAAGAAAAAAAGAAAAAGTCTGCTTGGTTATAAGTAATGCAAATATGTTTATAACATAACTAAAGCAAAGCGCACGCCCTGATCGGTTAATTCAGCATGTATGCTGCTGACGTACTTAATACCTATCACAAAGCGCGCGCTTTGTGATGTAGCTCAATAAAAAGACTTCTGTTGTTCCAATGTCTCAATATCATGTTATAAAACAAATGGTTAATGCCATAGTGTGCACTGTTGAGTTATGGATGCACTTGGGAGGTTTGCTAAAAAATCAAGCTAGAGCCACATGAGGCGATACTCTTCCGCTTCTTTTGTGCTTAGCAACCTCCTGCGTGCATCCATAACTCAATAGTACACGCTATGGCGTTTACCATATGTTAATTGAAGAGAACTTGTTCGTGTTGAAGCAATAATTTATTCCCTTTCTCGAGTCATTCTCGAAAGTTTTTTCGGAGATGGTAAACCAAACGAGCTACAAGCGTTGGGAATGGACGTGTTCGTTTAGTCGGCGCGCTCGAGAGGTCAACTTTTGAGCTAAAATGCACGATTAACTGGAGTATGACAAAATCTGGAAGCAAGAAAAGGAAGAAATTAAGTAGCTCATCAAGTACTGAAGCCGCTTCTTCCGCCGAAGGCAAAGGAGACGAAGCATTTGAATCGGGAAAGTCGGCAGCAATGGCGACCAACGAAGGCGTCAATGAAACCCCTTCTCTGGTCGACGTATGGAACGTGCTTACGGAAATTAAAGCTAATACCGTGAAGTTGGTAGTTGACGTGGAATTGTTAAAGGCAAATTACAACGAGCTAAAAGGCAGTCTATATTCTACAAAGAGCCAGGTGGACGCCCTAGTCACAGAAAATATTGCTGTTAAATCCAAGTTGAAGCTCCTCGAAGAACAAGTATTAACATCAAAGAAGGAGTTAGAGGAACTTAAACAAAGACTCTACGATGTTGAAGGTAGCCACGATGACTTGGAACAATATACGCGTAAATTTAATTTAGTGATACACGGAATTCCAGAACGCGAAGAAGAAGATAATGTTCAGAATGTTATTAGTTTAGGAAATATTCTGAAGGTCAACTTAACACGTGGTGACATTGATATTGTTCACAGATTGCATACAAAAAACAAAACCAAAGCACGACCGATTATCGTCCGTTTCAGTAACTACAATGCAAAAAGCCAACTTTATAAAGCCAGGATAAATCTACGAAATGCAACTCTACATGACCTTGGAGCGGAGAAGATCTTCATCAATGAAAACTTAACTGCATGGAGAGCGAGGCTATTCAGAGAGGCAAGGAACGTTATGAAGAAATTTCACAACGGTAAAACGTGGACTGTCGATGGAAAAATCTTTTTGAAAACAGACTTAACTGCAAAAGTTTTAAAGATTGACTCTTATGAGGATCTAAGAACCCTTTAATTGCAGTCATGTTTTTTTTTGTTTTTGTTTTTTTAAAAAAATCAGAATACTAAACAATTTGGCCGGATTTTGCATACCTTTTTTTTTAAGATGTTGTAATCCGACCTCTCTAGTTAGCACCTTGGATAGCGGGCTTTTGGCCGGTTGATCGGTAATTTCCCAGGAGAGGTAAGTAATTGTTTTGTCTGTCCGTTAGTTATTTTGTAGTGTTGCTTAGTTCTTTTTTTTAATGTCTACTGTGAAATTCTTAACGCTTAACGTTAGAGGTTTAAGGAATCAAGAAAAAAGAAGATCGATATTCTCATATTTAAAAAGACAAAAAGCAAATATTTACCTCCTTCAAGAAACTTTCTCTAATCCTAAAGATGAGCGGATCTGGTCGGCTGAGTGGGGTGGCCAGATTTTCTATTCTCATGGTTCAGAGCATTCAAAAGGTGTTTGCGTGCTCATAAAACCGAATTCTCCAATTCAAGTAGAGATAGTAGAGCTTGATACGAATGGAAGATTTGTAATACTACGTCTCAAGACGCCTGGTGAGACCAACTTTAACATTGTTAATATTTATGCTCCCACAGATTATCGTGAACAAATTGATTTCATTGAATCTCTTACTAAAAAGATAATATCTCTGACTGATATGTCCAACTTAATAATTGCAGGTGACTGGAATACAACTTTTAACTCAATAGATAAGCAAGGAGGATTACCCTGGAAAGAAACTAAGTACAGGAATTCGTTAATTTATTTCATGGAAGCGGCCAATCTAGTCGATATATAC
>JAHPZR010045429.1:20000-27500 GCA_019787425.1 Platygyra sinensis | reverse complement strand
ATGATATTAATCAAAGGAAAGCATTGTAATTTTTTCAGTAACCAGGATTGTAAATATCGTAAGTAATGTAGTTAATGTATGTAATCATCCGTAAGTGTTGTATTGTTATTGTTAATGCAAGTAAGTAACACTGTAAGTAGAGTATTTATTATATTTATTATTAAAAAAAAAAAAAAAAAAAAAAAAAAAACGAGCTACAACTTGTTTGGTAACAAGCCATCATGTAGTCAATGCCAGACCTTTCGTTTATGTCATTTTAATTCTACATGTACCTTGATAGTGGTATGGTTAACTTGATGTACGTACTTGTTCAGAGTTGTGTCTTACTCTCCAAATACTTCTATCTGAAGTTGGCAGTTGTATCCAGGGCTACCACATAGTAGTAATAATAAGTTTATTAAATCTCCAGCCAGTGGCTCTTCCGATTTAATTTACAATAATTGGAAATCGAATAAAACTACCTACGGTATAAAAGTTACAATAATATCATGATAAAAAAAAAACTAATTCACAGATCCATGCTTTTGGGAAAATGCCAGAACTTTTTTCACCTTTAAATTGTTATTCTGTTATAAGTGTCTAATAGGCTGACAAAGAGACGATCACAATTGCGTTTAGGAAAGTTATAACCAAATTAAAATAAAAGAATTGCTTTTTTGGTGTGTGTGTGCATAATTTTCATTGTGTAAATTGAAAGTGGCAAAGACAAATAGTAGGATTTCAAGTTGCTGAAAATAATTGCTAATCTGAATAGCAACTTGACCTTTGTGTTGTGACTCCAAAAATAGCAAAAGTCTTGAAAATGACTGAGACTTAATTGAAGGCTTCGGTGGAAAAAGGGCGTTAGGTTTTTACTCAAAAATGAACTTTGTCAAAAACGCTCCAAATTTCGCATGCAGTTTTGTTTAGGTGCGTTAGACAATGTTCTGCATGTTTTTTTTGCTGAAGTTTGTTTCCTTTTCAAGATACGTCTGCAAAAAAACCCGTATTTGTTGTCACGTCAGCACGTGACCACAAAGACGGTAATTTTTCACTTAAAATCCAGCAAAATATGGCTCTTTTGCCATGTGTAACCTTAAAAAATGTTGATTTCAGTTTAAAACCTTTATTTCATGTTAAGGTGCAATCGCAAAGACATTAATTTCACGCAATGCGCAAGCCAGACAATGTTGATATCAGGTCACAAATTTTGATTTCACATTATCAATAAATACAACAAATAACTTATGTATTACAGGCTAAACTTCAGCATACCCCGCAACTGAAATACACTCAACATCCTGCTACCGCAGTCCCGCAGTCGACATAATTTACATAATAAACTGTATGTAAAAACTACGAATATACCTCGTTCTTTCATCCACTGTGGGACTGGGGACTGTGGTAGCACTTAAGTTCAACTCTTAGTTTAATACTTATTCATTGACTACAGGATTGTGGACCGCGGTAGCACTTCAGTTTAACACTTAGTTTAATACTTATTCATCGACTATGGGACTGCGGACCACGGTAGTACTTCAGTTTAACACTTACAGTTTAATACTTATTCATCGACTACGGGAGTGTGGACCGCGGTAGCACTTCAGTTTAGCACTTAGTACATACATATAACCTTGCAAGCTGACTGTGGACCGTGGACCACGTTAGCAGTAGATTTAAGGAGTGCGTGAGTTGTGGGATATTCTGAAGTTGCTCCGTATTACATACAGTGCAGCTCAGATATATCTGAACCAAAATATACGCGTAATTCGCGTCAGCCCAATACGCGTATACGCGTATGCATATACGCACATACGCGTATACAGTGTATGCGCGTATGCCTCATTAGTATGTATGAGCTAACCTTTTGTCTCTTCTTTTCTTAACACAGCTTAACAGGTCATTGTTTCTTGCTACAGAGCAAAAAAGAGTTTTCATTATTTTGAATACGCGTATACAGTATACGCGCGGATGTCTTCAGACTAGACTTGGCAAATGTTAACTGAAACTATTTTTGCACTTTGACAGAAAATTATAACCGACTGAATATTATTAAACGGGAGATTATTTTGCTGTTAAATCAAAAATTTATTGGGGATACTGGAAATTTACTTCGACAATCCCATCTTCATGGAGCGAACAACCGAAAGAAAACATTTTTTCGACACAAGGAAACACGGTACAAGAAAGCGACTTGGAAACATGGAAATGCCTGCCGAAATTATAAACACACAACTTTGCTTAAAGAAAGATAAAAATATCAAAATGTGAGCGGTGCATCGTAGAAACTTTCGTTAGGGAAAGAGTATTTTACCATTTGAATGAACGATTTGTGTCAAACAGAACGGGAGATATATTTTTTTGACGGGGTCTTCGGAACGCTTACTAAACATCTCAAGTGACTTGCCGATGTGTGCCGAAATACAGAACTTTCGAAGTAAAATATAACTAAACTTGAGCAGCCCGCCATAGAAACTTTGCTAAACAATTATTTGATTAAAGAAAGAGCATTTTACCATTTGAATGAACGATTTGTGTCAAATATAAACGGAGAACGAGGTTGTTCGACAAGGTCTTTGGGACGCTTGAGAAAATAAACATCACGCAAGTCACAGACTTGCCGACGCGACTGCCAAAAAACAAAACTTTTCCTTGAAGTAAAAAACAACTCAGTGTCAGAAGCACGCCACAGAAACTTTGATAAACATTTATTTGGTTTGAGAAAGAGCATTTTACTGTTTTAATGAACGATTTGTGTCAAATATAACCGGAGATATAATTTTTTTGACAAGTTCTTCGGAACGCTTGAGACAATAAAGATCACACAAGTCACAGACCTGCCGCCGACGCGACTGCTGAAACACAGAAAGTAAAAAAATGTGAGCAGCGCGCCACAGAAACTTTGATAAACATTTATTTGGTTTGAGAAAGAGCATTTTACCGTTTGAATGAACGATTTGTGCCAAATATAACCGGAGATATAATAGTTTTGACAAGGTCTTCGGCAATGAACATCTCGCAAGTGAAGTGAGTTGCCGACACGTGCGGAAAAACAGAACTTTTCCTTGAAGTAAAAAATAACTAAACGTGAGAGGCACACCATAGAAACTTTGATAAACGATTTTTTCGTAAAGCAAAGAGCATTTTACCGTTTAAATGAATGATCTGTGTCAAATATAACCGGAGATGTATTTTTTTCGATGAGGAGATCAATCTTGATAAGAACGCTAGATAAACATTTCGCAAACAACTTGCGGACACGTACCGAAACACAGATCTTTCCTTGTAAAAACATAAAGTTCACGTGTTAAAATAGGGACTTAAAGCGACTGTTTCAATTTTCTTCCCATTTTCCGTAACTTAAGATCAAGCAAGTGTCAAAGAAACGGTAGTTTGCCGGTGAATTTACGAAGTGATTAAAAGTTCGAAATATGATAGCTTCCATTCATCGGCATGAAGTTTTACCAATATGCAAATTTCGCTTTGAAGCATTTTCCATTCCCATTAAAAATAAAATACGTCTTGTTTGACCAACAATGCTTCATATGAAGAAACTTATGGGAATGCATAACAAAGGGACATATACGCGCGTATATACGTGCGTATGTGCGCGTATTGACATACGCGTATACGCAAAATACGCGCGTATAATACGCGTATGCGCAGTTCGGATATATCTGAGCTGCACTGTAATTGAAATAAACTTCAACAGAGCACAACAACAAATCAATATGACACTGCTTCTATTAGGAACAGTTTCTTTCTTTTTTAAATCCACTGAAATTCTGACTACCATAATGTACTGTACAGTATACGTAGCACATAAAAGCTAAGAGGAGACATTTAAGCCAACAGTTTCCTATACATGCAGATTATACATTTTTTGCAGAGTTATAAGTAACATAATCTTTAGTTTACAGCAGCTTGACATACATGTAGTAGAAGTACAGCAAGATAAGAACCATTTTAAGAGTTGAATGAAAATTTGACAGGCATAAGCTGGAACAGTTACGATAACTTATACTTGAAATAAACATTACAAGAGTTGTATTTAATTAATAGAGTCAGATTAACAAAATTCTATTTTTGTGTTCCTTATGATGAGGTTCAGTCATTTTATTTATTTATAGTCCTAATATAAAGGACTAGTATTTCTCTACATGTATATGTTCATGAATATATGAACATTATATGGAGCTGCTAATTTTAAGTTGTATTATTGTATTCCACTGTAAAGCTATACATGTAGGTTCATTTCTGATCTAAGTTTTGATGCAATATAGTGAGTTCAGGTGCATTTCACTTGTTGACATTCTTGACTTTAAGCAACCTACAAAGATGAAGTTCCAAAGTGTTTCCAATAAATCATATGTGCAGTTTGCAGAGACATTTTATATGCTTGTAACCAATGTCTTTTACAAAGAATCTGTTTCAACAGCTCAAGTGGTAGCTAACACTAGGGTTGAAAGCTTCTTATTTTCATTTTAAGCAGGAGTATTCCACATCTATCTGTAATTCTCAGATTGCTTCCATAAGTCTTAAGACTTGTGTTAAAGTATTGTGATATTATTTCTGGCAGCTGATATTTACAGGTTAATGCACTCAGGGAGTGAATTATCGGGATTTACCTGCATGAGTTCACTAACAATGAACAAGAAATTTCAATACTGCACAAGGCCCCCTTGTGCGGTATTAAAAATTTCGAGTTCATTGTTAGTGAACAAGTGCAGGAAAATCCTGATAATTCACGAGCAATGAGTGCTTTAACATTTTTATTATTCAAATTGAATACACTGCAAACAAAAATCATCAAACTTTGAGTCAGCCGTAGCCATGGTGTAATATCCGTTGTGTAATTCATTACACACGTCATTACACCACTGTCATTACACCATGGCTACGGCTGACTCAAAGTTTGATGATTTTTGTTTGCAGTGTATTCAATTTGAATAATAAAAATGTTAAAGCACTCATTGCTCGTGAATTATCAGGATTTTCCTGCACTTGTTCACTAACAATGAACTCGAAATTTTTAATACCGCACAAGGGGGCCTTGTGCAGTATTGAAATTTCTTGTTCATTGTTAGTGAACTCATGCAGGTAAATCCCGATAATTCACTCCCTGAGTGCATTAACCTGTAAATATCAGCTGCCAGAAATAATATCACAATACTTTAACACAAGTCTTAAGACTTATGGAAGCAATCTGAGAATTACAGATAGATGTGGAATACTCCTGCTTAAAATGAAAATAAGAAGCTTTCAACCCTAGTGTTAGCTACCACTTGAGCTGTTGAAACAGATTCTTTGTAAAAGACATTGGTTACAAGCATATAAAATGTCTCTGCAAACTGCACATATGATTTATTGGAAACACTTTGGAACTTCATCTTTGTAGGTTGCTTAAAGTCAAGAATGTCAACAAGTGAAATGCACCTGAACTCACTATATTGCATCAAAACTTAGATCAGAAATGAACCTACATGTATAGCTTTACAGTGGAATACAATAATACAACTTAAAATTAGCAGCTCCATATAATGTTCATATATTCATGAACATATACATGTAGAGAAATACTAGTCCTTTATATTAGGACTATAAATAAATAAAATGACTGAACCTCATCATAAGGAACACAAAAATAGAATTTTGTTAATCTGACTCTATTAATTAAATACAACTCTTGTAATGTTTATTTCAAGTATAAGTTATCGTAACTGTTCCAGCTTATGCCTGTCAAATTTTCATTCAACTCTTAAAATGGTTCTTATCTTGCTGTACTTCTACTACATGTATGTCAAGCTGCTGTAAACTAAAGATTATGTTACTTATAACTCTGCAAAAAATGTATAATCTGCATGTATAGGAAACTGTTGGCTTAAATGTCTCCTCTTAGCTTTTATGTGCTACGTATACTGTACAGTACATTATGGTAGTCAGAATTTCAGTGGATTTAAAAAAGAAAGAAACTGTTCCTAATAGAAGCAGTGTCATATTGATTTGTTGTTGTGCTCTGTTGAAGTTTATTTCAATTACAGTGCAGCTCAGATATATCCGAACTGCGCATACGCGTATTATACGCGCGTATTTTGCGTATACGCGTATGTCAATACGCGCACATACGCACGTATATACGCGCGTATATGTCCCTTTGTTATGCATTCCCATAAGTTTCTTCATATGAAGCATTGTTGGTCAAACAAGACGTATTTTATTTTTAATGGGAATGGAAAATGCTTCAAAGCGAAATTTGCATATTGGTAAAACTTCATGCCGATGAATGGAAGCTATCATATTTCGAACTTTTAATCACTTCGTAAATTCACCGGCAAACTACCGTTTCTTTGACACTTGCTTGATCTTAAGTTACGGAAAATGGGAAGAAAATTGAAACAGTCGCTTTAAGTCCCTATTTTAACACGTGAACTTTATGTTTTTACAAGGAAAGATCTGTGTTTCGGTACGTGTCCGCAAGTTGTTTGCGAAATGTTTATCTAGCGTTCTTATCAAGATTGATCTCCTCATCGAAAAAAATACATCTCCGGTTATATTTGACACAGATCATTCATTTAAACGGTAAAATGCTCTTTGCTTTACGAAAAAATCGTTTATCAAAGTTTCTATGGTGTGCCTCTCACGTTTAGTTATTTTTTACTTCAAGGAAAAGTTCTGTTTTTCCGCACGTGTCGGCAACTCACTTCACTTGCGAGATGTTCATTGCCGAAGACCTTGTCAAAACTATTATATCTCCGGTTATATTTGGCACAAATCGTTCATTCAAACGGTAAAATGCTCTTTCTCAAACCAAATAAATGTTTATCAAAGTTTCTGTGGCGCGCTGCTCACATTTTTTTACTTTCTGTGTTTCAGCAGTCGCGTCGGCGGCAGGTCTGTGACTTGTGTGATCTTTATTGTCTCAAGCGTTCCGAAGAACTTGTCGAAAAAATTATATCTCCGGTTATATTTGACACAAATCGTTCATTAAAACAGTAAAATGCTCTTTCTCAAACCAAATAAATGTTTATCAAAGTTTCTGTGGCGTGCTTCTGACACTGAGTTGTTTTTTACTTCAAGGAAAAGTTTTGTTTTTTGGCAGTCGCGTCGGCAAGTCTGTGACTTGCGTGATGTTTATTTTCTCAAGCGTCCCAAAGACCTTGTCGAACAACCTCGTTCTCCGTTTATATTTGACACAAATCGTTCATTCAAATGGTAAAATGCTCTTTCTTTAATCAAATAATTGTTTAGCAAAGTTTCTATGGCGGGCTGCTCAAGTTTAGTTATATTTTACTTCGAAAGTTCTGTATTTCGGCACACATCGGCAAGTCACTTGAGATGTTTAGTAAGCGTTCCGAAGACCCCGTCAAAAAAATATATCTCCCGTTCTGTTTGACACAAATCGTTCATTCAAATGGTAAAATACTCTTTCCCTAACGAAAGTTTCTACGATGCACCGCTCACATTTTGATATTTTTATCTTTCTTTAAGCAAAGTTGTGTGTTTATAATTTCGGCAGGCATT
>JAHPZR010045429.1:0-15000 GCA_019787425.1 Platygyra sinensis | reverse complement strand
GGAGAATTCGGTTTTATGAGCACGCAAACACCTTTTGAATGCTCTGAACCATGAGAATAGAAAATCTGGCCACCCCACTCAGCCGACCAGATCCGCTCATCTTTAGGATTAGAGAAAGTTTCTTGAAGGAGGTAAATATTTGCTTTTTGTCTTTTTAAATATGAGAATATCGATCTTCTTTTTTCTTGATTCCTTAAACCTCTAACGTTAAGCGTTAAGAATTTCACAGTAGACATTAAAAAAAAGAACTAAGCAACACTACAAAATAACTAACGGACAGACAAAACAATTACTTACCTCTCCTGGGAAATTACCGATCAACCGGCCAAAAGCCCGCTATCCAAGGTGCTAACTAGAGAGGTCGGATTACAACATCTTAAAAAAAAAGGTATGCAAAATCCGGCCAAATTGTTTAGTATTCTGATTTTTTTAAAAAAACAAAAACAAAAAAAAACATGACTGCAATTAAAGGGTTCTTAGATCCTCATAAGAGTCAATCTTTAAAACTTTTGCAGTTAAGTCTGTTTTCAAAAAGATTTTTCCATCGACAGTCCACGTTTTACCGTTGTGAAATTTCTTCATAACGTTCCTTGCCTCTCTGAATAGCCTCGCTCTCCATGCAGTTAAGTTTTCATTGATGAAGATCTTCTCCGCTCCAAGGTCATGTAGAGTTGCATTTCGTAGATTTATCCTGGCTTTATAAAGTTGGCTTTTTGCATTGTAGTTACTGAAACGGACGATAATCGGTCGTGCTTTGGTTTTGTTTTTTGTATGCAATCTGTGAACAATATCAATGTCACCACGTGTTAAGTTGACCTTCAGAATATTTCCTAAACTAATAACATTCTGAACATTATCTTCTTCTTCGCGTTCTGGAATTCCGTGTATCACTAAATTAAATTTACGCGTATATTGTTCCAAGTCATCGTGGCTACCTTCAACATCGTAGAGTCTTTGTTTAAGTTCCTCTAACTCCTTCTTTGATGTTAATACTTGTTCTTCGAGGAGCTTCAACTTGGATTTAACAGCAATATTTTCTGTGACTAGGGCGTCCACCTGGCTCTTTGTAGAATATAGACTGCCTTTTAGCTCGTTGTAATTTGCCTTTAACAATTCCACGTCAACTACCAACTTCACGGTATTAGCTTTAATTTCCGTAAGCACGTTCCATACGTCGACCAGAGAAGGGGTTTCATTGACGCCTTCGTTGGTCGCCATTGCTGCCGACTTTCCCGATTCAAATGCTTCGTCTCCTTTGCCTTCGGCGGAAGAAGCGGCTTCAGTACTTGATGAGCTACTTAATTTCTTCCTTTTCTTGCTTCCAGATTTTGTCATACTCCAGTTAATCGTGCATTTTAGCTCAAAAGTTGACCTCTCGAGCGCGCCGACTAAACGAACACGTCCATTCCCAACGCTTGTAGCTCGTTTGGTTTACCATCTCCGAAAAAACTTTCGAGAATGACTCGAGAAAGGGAATAAATTATTGCTTCAACACGAACAAGTTCTCTTCAATTAACATATGGTAAACGCCATAGCGTGTACTATTGAGTTATGGATGCACGCAGGAGGTTGCTAAGCACAAAAGAAGCGGAAGAGTATCGCCTCATGTGGCTCTAGCTTGATTTTTTAGCAAACCTCCCAAGTGCATCCATAACTCAACAGTGCACACTATGGCATTAACCATTTGTTTTATAACATGATATTGAGACATTGGAACAACAGAAGTCTTTTTATTGAGCTACATCACAAAGCGCGCGCTTTGTGATAGGTATTAAGTACGTCAGCAGCATACATGCTGAATTAACCGATCAGGGCGTGCGCTTTGCTTTAGTTATGTTATAAACATATTTGCATTACTTATAACCAAGCAGACTTTTTCTTTTTTCTTGCCCTCTGTAACATTGATCGCTGCGATCTGCTTCGCAATGATGTTCCCACCATCGATCCTAACATTTTTGCTTTAATTGCTATTTCTCCTAACTTCTATGACCTACTCTACCACTTACTACGTTCCAGATCTAGCACGAAACCATTGACTGTACAATATTACCATCTTTGCAACTGTCGTGAACTAACTTCCTCACTTTTCAATACCTCCCTGACATATTCACACCACCTAACTCGAAGCACCGGGTATTATTTTGTCCCAAGAGAACTTTATCTTTTCACTAGATAAATCAACAAATCTCTTACTTGACCTTTTTATTACGGATGTTGACAGACTGCTACAACATTTTATCGATTCAAACTCACTGTTACAAAAATCCAGATAAACCTTGAAGGTTCGTGCCAACTGACCAGAAACTCTTTCAAGTTCAACTTCCTCTCTTAGTGCTTATCGCAAAACACAAATCTTTCTTGTTTTTATGACAGACAGCTTCGCTTTGGACTCCATTTTGAACAGGTTTGTTTTGAGAGAGATTCACATGCGGAGATCGCGGAGATCGCGAAGAGCGCACTTTCAGCGTATCCTTATGTGGGCAAAAATTGGCAAGTGATTTTCATTGGTCGGAAATAATCGGCAGCATAGTTTCAAACATATAGGGGAAGTAAAACGCTTCTAGGTGATAAACTTCTAGTTTATGTAAGGGGTCCTCGTTTTCGCAGGGGGCCTCCGTTTTCGATACTACCATGATAAAAATATCAATATTTGGATCAATAGTCCTTGGCACTTGCCTCTGGGTATGGTTCTATGGTTCTATTAGTATTAGAGTATGTTTTTTGGTTGCATATTTTAAGTCCACACCTAAAGTAAGTATAGTAAAGACATTTATGCATGTTCAGTTCACAACTTGACTTGGACCTGGGGCCCTTGAGTCCCTTTTTTGAGTCAGGACTGAAATCCCTGTGAATGAGGTGGTGGTTTGTGAGAGGATTACAATATATTTTGTGATATTAGGGTGCTGCCAGTGGAATAGTTACCTTTACAGAGCCAATTAACACATTACAGACCTCTCCAGCTTTACTCGGGTTTTCATCAGAAAACATTTTTGCTCAAGCATCAACTCCACAGGTAATTCTAGATGGTTTTTTAATGATTGGTGGGTGTATTTAGTGTGAGCTTAGTTGTTGGTCACATGATCTTTTCAGTTCGGTAACTTTTTGTTGTATCAGGATTTGTAAAGTACTTTATAATTTTTGTGTTTGTTCCAATAGTTTTTCGTGTGATAACTAGTCTAATTGTGGTTTTCATATATTGGTAATGAGTACTGCTTTAGCTGTATTTTTTATCAACATCCTCTGTTTGGATTAGCATGACATTCTTGCTCGCAAATTTGTATATTTTTGGCTCATTGAAATGAGTTAGCAGTTGTGTCACTTATCCTCTGATGATCTTAATGCATTGCTTTAATTTGGAGACTATTGTTTTTTCAGCAAGAAGAAATGGTACTCCAGTTTTCTGAACAATCTACAATGAATGTAGAATGGTCATACAAGTAAGTCGCATCTTTCAGGTTGTGTAGCCTTTTAACTTGCTGAACAAATTGCAACGATGTTATCATTATCTATCAAATATTTTTGCTCTCACTTGTTTGCTCTTTACACTTCATATGAGTGAATATGCCCCAACTAAAACTGGCAAAGATCCAAGTGATACTCCCCAATTTTTAAACCCTGAAGTGCCTCTTTCGAAAAATATTTGAAGGATGGTAATATTCCCCTATGACTTAAGGAATGTTAAACGATTATTGGATGAGGTTGAGCATGACATCATGAATTATCAAAACCAAGGTCTGTGTTATCTGCGAAGCCGAAGGCTGAGGCAGATAACACAGACACAAGGTTTTGATAATTCATGATATCATGCAAAAACCGAATTCAATAATTGTTTTATTATACATTTTTCACATAACTCATCCTCAGAAACAGAAGCAAAGCGTTCAGCCATTTTGTTTCTGAGGAGAACACTCCAAGGGGCTTAGTAGCCAGGCAGACGTTGAACTTGACATGATAAATGCAATATCTGCAGCAGATATTGCATTTATCATGTCAAGTTCACAAGCTATTGTGAATTGATTTTTCATAGTGAGTCTGATGTATAATAAATATGTTATTTGCCGGCTGTGGGCTTGAAAATGCTGCCCGAGGCTGCAGGATGAGGGCAGCACAGTTTTTCACCACACGGACTGACCCTAAGACGGCAAATAACATGTTTATTTTTTTCCTGCAGTAAAGCGGTTTTGCAGCCGATTGTAAATGGGTTTGTTTATGCAACTTTGTCATTGAATTGGGTGGCGCGCCATCTAAGTTTCATCTACTAATGATTTGTAAAAAATCTTCGCAACGAACAAGTAGCTCCAATACTAGACAAGGAAAGATGTATTAAAAGAAGAATTTTTTTTCGATCTACTCTATGTTAGTTGCATTTATTTCACCTGTTATGTTCTCCAATAGTTTTTCTGCTGTGAATTTTCCTTTGAAGTATGAAGTTTTACTACAAAACAATTTCGGTCACTTGTTGCCATTAAAATCACTTGAAATCAGACTTTCATACGGTAAATTGAACAGCAGAAGGCAAGGAAATTTGTTAAGTGTATTCCACAGAAATTCTCCTAAATACAGCAATGATCAGAGGTAAACTCGAATGAAATGGAGTCAAATTTTACAGTGAGAAAAACACAGGATTCGCTGCCATTACAGTGCCAGGGCTACAAACAATCAAGCAAACTCTCACAACTTCAAAACACTCAATCCACCATAAGGAAAAAGATGGCCACTGGTACATTTACCTATAATGCTTTGCGCACGAAAAACTCTAAAAGAACGCATAAAAACGTTGTAAGTCATTCAAACTCGACAAGAGCAATGTTACTAGTGTAGGAACGACTGCCCTTAACCCATTGACTCCCATGCTGCCTGTAACTGCCCATGCGAAAACCCACCCCCAATTTCCCATGCCGCCCGTAACCGCCCAAAAAAAGGACATGGGGACAATTGCCTTTCCTACCCTCCCTGAAGACTGTTTGGTTCTCTTATTGTTCTATTGTTCTTGAGGACAAATAAACCAATCAGAATCAACTTACTGAGCATATTTTTAAAGAACTTTAGGGGTCCTAGAAAGATGCGTTCCTAGAAATCATGCGCTTGATAAGCGCAGTAATCATGGCGCATTGCAAGCCAAGTCTACAAACTTCCAGGGTCTTGTTTTCATTCCTAAAATGGGGAAATTACTTCTTTGGCACTGAAAACGGAAAGGAAAAACATAAATCGATCTTTAGGTGGTCTCAGAATGGAAGATCAAGGTGTGCAGAGTTCTCAAACCTTTCTGGTGAGGAATTTTTCCATCCTTCAACCGCCACGAAAACTTGACAATCGGTGCGCTTTCAAGTGAGTTTTGAATAAAGATCGTGGATTTAAAGCAGCTTCCTGGACTTTAGAAAACAAAAATGGTAATGTACAATATTACTTCAAAGTTGAATTCAACTTTTAGAATAATAGACAAAGCCATGGCCGACAAAATAACTGCAAAACTCGTCCGCAAAAACTCAAGCTAAGCTTCAAATTAATTTGAACATGCAGTCATGCAGCGAAGCACATCTGTGAAATTTTGAACATTTTTTTGCTTTTAGATGAGTTTTTTGCCTCATGTTGAATGAAAATTTATTGTTATTGAGCTTCCTATCACGTTTCTTCCATTTGGTTGCCTTTATTTGGGGATTTTAGGTTTTGAAAGTGAACAATATTTTTGTCTGCTCGATATCTGCATATTTAATTTACGGCGACCCGCGTAGTTTGTTTGTTTAGTTTATTCGCTTTGCTCAAATATATTTTTTCGAGTCTTATTCAGCTGCTACAGAACTCCTGAGAAAAGAACTAAGTGGGCACTAAATTAACACAGTTGAAATATGATTTATCTCAAAATAATTGAAGGCTTCGGTGGAAAAAGGGCGTTAGGTTTTTTACTCAAAAATGAAATTTATCAAAAACGCTCCAAATTTCGCATGCAGATTTGTTTAGGTGCGTTAGACAATGTTCTGCATGTTTTTTTGCTGAAGTTTGTTTCGTTTTCGAGATATTACGTATGCAAAAAACCCTGTATTTGTTGTCACGTCAGCATGTGACCGCAAAGACGGTAATTTCACTTAAAATCCAGCAAAATATTGATCTTTTGCAACGTATAACCTCAAAAAATGTTGATGTCAGGTTAAAACCGTTAAAACTTTTATTTCATGTTAACGTGCGACCGCAAAGACGTTGATTTCATTCAAATTACAGCCAAATGTTAATTTCACGCGATGGCGCAAGCTAGACAATGTTGATATCAGGTCATTTACAGAGACTTAAAATTTTGATTCACATTATCACGGCACCGCAAGGTCTTAAACCTTTAGGGTTTTACTTAGGGTTAGAGTTACCGCTCGAAACTAGGGCTAGCGTTGAAGGGTTAGGATTACGGAAAAAGGTTAGGCTTAGAGTTAACGCTAAGGGCTACCGCTTGAAACTAGGGTTACCTCTTGAAATAGGGTTACCGCTTGAAACTAGGGTTACGGAACAAGGTTAGGCTTAGAGTTAACGCTTAGGACTACCACTTGAAACTAGGGTTACCGCTTAAAACTAGGGTTACCGCTCTAAACTAGGGTTACGGAACAAGGTTAGGCTTAGAGTTAACGCTTAGGGCTACCGCTTGAAACTAGGGTTACGGAACAAGGTTAGGAGGCTTAGAGTTAACGTTTAGTGTTACCGTTTGAAACTAGGGTTAGCGTTGAAGGGTGAGGGTTATTGCCTAGGGTTAGCCCTAGCGTTTCATTGTTAGGGTTAGCGCTTCGGATAATGTTAGAGTTACGGTCAGGACGCGTTAGGGTTAGTGCAGTGTTAGGCCAAGGAAAACAATCAAGATGTAACCTTAAAAAATGTTGATTTCAGGTTTTTTAAACCGTTAAAATTGTGATTTCACGTTATCACGCGACCGCAAAGACGTTAATTTCACTCAAATTACAGCCAAGTGTTCACTTTACGCGATTTCACGTTAAGGCATGACGGCAAGGATGTTGATTTCACTTCAAATCCAGCAAGCTGTTCATTTCACCCAGCACGTAAACTCGAAAACGGCGATTTCGGGCCTAAATAGGTTAAAATGTTGATTTTACTTTAAAGCGTCACAGCAAGGATCTCTATTTCATTTTAACTGCCTGCAACGTATAAGCTTAAAAATGTAGGGCTGACAGATTAACAGATTAACCCTTCTGTGCAACGTACAGGTCTCTCTCCTTACATCTGCATGGCCCCTGATCCCAGAAGTTTAAAACACTACAAATCATGCCGATTTGAAGTAAAATCAACGCAACCCGGATCACAGATCTATGTTTGAATCAATCGATCGCTTCTTGTTGGCCATTATTATGTTGGAATAAAAAAGGAAAAAAAACACGCTCTGTAATTAGTTAAATATTATTGTGATTTATGGAGTCTTGTCTTGTCTTGTCTTGTCTTGGCTTGTCTTGCCGAACGTGATCGAAATGCATGCCGGGAAGGTTCTGTTACACCTCGTGCGCGGGTAAACATGGAGGATGATGCAAGAAAAATTTTATAAGTCTAAAAGCAGTTCTCATTTTCCAAACTTTGAAGCTAGCAACGCTTGGCAAATGGACCACAACTCACGACAGGGTTTTATTCTTGGGCAAGAACTGCTCTTGGACTTTGCTGCCTGGATCGACCTGACTTCGAACGCTGATAACTGACTTGCCGCTGATATCAGTTGCGTTGGAAGTTACAGAACACGTTTTGCTTCTTTAAAACATGCTGGTGACTTACGGGTTATCAAGGCTTTAGGATGCCTATCAACCACCAGGCAGGCTACAAGGTACTTAAAAACAATGCTTAAGATATTAGTCGAAAGAGCTGTACTGCATCATGCATCACTTCTCTTTGCTTTGACGCTCGATCGAAATTCACGTGTTGTCTCACGTCACAATAACCTGTATAAAAAGATCTCTCCAGATTCCCGCTGTATACGCATTTTTTTTAAAATAGATATCTTCATTTTTGAAAAAAGAAAAGGAACAGAGCGAAAAAAAAAATTGAGCGACCTCGTATCGAACCGGCGTCACGGCAAAACAAATTCGAATCTGGCCCGTTCAGCGCCTCATCCGCTTGTGCTAACGAAGCAGTAGTAAGATCTTAAGGTATTATAGTGAGTTGATCGCTTAGCGAAACAAAAGGTTTCTTTTGTTTTCCATTCAACAAAAGGTCCCCAGAGGATGCCCTTGGAAAAATGTGTTTTTTTGCATACGTAATATCTCAAAAAGGAAGCAAACTTCAGGGAAAAAAACATGCAGAACATTGTTTGACACACGGAAACAAAACTGCATGCGAAATTTGGAGCGTTTTTGACAAAGTTCACTTTTCAGTAAAAAACCTAACGCCCTTTTTCCACCGAAGCCTTCAATTGGCCTTTTTTGGTGTCTTTTTGATGTACAACTTTCATTTTTCTTGCATTGTGCTGTATTATTTCGTCACGCAGCGAAGGAATTATTTGATTTCTTCTTTTTAAATTGGTTTTTACATTGTGTCTTTCGCCTTCATTTTCTGGTGTTTTCTCAAATGTTTTCAGTGATAGTAAAAGAATGGAAATTCTGTGGTATCCGGTCTTGTTTTGTCCTCTGAAGTAAAAAATTAACTCATTTTTGCATCTTCAATTTTCTCGGCTTTTGTCGCGCGGCAAAGAAAAAATATAATTTCTTGTTTTCTTAGAAATTCTACACATCATATTGAGTTCTTTTTGTTGATATGTTTTAATTTTTTGGCCCTTCAAATATTAAACTTTAAATAATCGAAGTCTTGAAACCTGATCTTGTGTCTGTGGTTATTGCGCATATGGTTTATTTTTAGCGCTCGCGCTGGCTCTGGAATGTCAAAAATGCCCCAGAAATTTAAGGGGTGGGTCGCGTGCAATTTCATTAGGGAGTCAATGGGTTAAACCTTATCTCTCTATATTTTAAGTGGGCTTAGTTTGGTTCGCAAGATATTGTGGTGAAATGTACAGCCGCCATCTTTTTCTTACAGTGGACTGAATTTACTTACAGTGACTTAACTTGCCATTTAAAAGTGAACAGCGATAAACTTGCATTGACTCTTCATCGATGAAACAAGCATAAGATTGACGATTACCGCTAACTTTTAAGAGTGAAATTTATGTACAGCAGGGAAAAAATCCAGACCGTAGGCCATATCGTAAAAAGCTGGATTGGTCATGCACGCGTGATTAGCCAATCAAATTCGAGGATCTAGGATTCCGGCTTGCCCAGATGCTTGAGAAAAAAATAAACTCAGTTATTTGTCCTTAGCGTGGACATTGTCTGTTCCTCAAAGCTTCTCGGAACAGATAATGTCCGCGGACAATTATTAGAGCATATTTTCATGCTAAATGGAGGCTTAATTTTGTATAAAATATGCTGTATGATTCCTAAATTTACCGGTATGGTGTTGATTTTCATTTCCATGATATCTTTTGTCACATTTTTAGGTGTCTTTCTGAAAATGAGTGGAATTACGAAAAAGCTGCACAGGTGTTCACTACTTTAAAGGTATACAGTTGACATGACCTCCTGATTGTTAAAGAAAAGTTTAAAGAATTGTGTAAATTGTGTTTCATGATGCAATCCCTAATGCCTAATGCCTACTGCGTTTGGTCTGTACTTACGACCTCAGTCAAGATTCTCCCGTCCAGACCTCCTGCTTGGTTAATAAGAACTAATTATAAGCCTGTCCCCATCCAGTGGTACCTTGTTAACTTACGAACACCAGTGTCCTCACTAAATATTGTACTCTGGATATAAAATCTATAATAGTTCATTGGAAAGCCAGTGACTAATTTTGGACCCCAAATGAACTATTGCCTCCAACCATGTGCTTAGATAATTTTGTCAATGGGCCACATCTAAAATATTATGCCTTGCTATATTGAGCAATACGTTAATTTGAGTTATGATATATGGTGAATTCTGACTTCTTTTTTTGTATTTTATTGATTTTTATTGATTCAAGTTGTTTACAAGAATTATTATAGACAAACGGATGTATATAACAAATTACATAGGTTTTATGGTTATTTACAAAAAAAATTATTAGAAAAGAAAAACGGCTGTAAATAATAAATGTACTGCTAGAGTAGAGAGAATTACACAAACTTTTGTTTATCAAATACCAGCTAAAACTACAAGCTACCAAATGAACTACAATTATTTAGTAAAAACTTGTTCCACTTAACGTCATGAAAAGTTCGCTTACCATTTGATTCAGCAATCATAGTTTCAATTTGATATATTAAGGATACTTTCGCAATGACAGAGGGTAACCTTTATTTCAGTTGGAGTAAATGTGACCTCACGCGAAAACATACACTAACGGCTTTCCGTTTTCGAACAGAAATCCGTTCACAAGCCGTTTCTCATCCGTTCAATTAAAATTTGCATCCGTTCAAACGGCTTGGGTGATCCGTTCAAAAAGGAAGTCAATCAGTTCGAACGGCCGTGTCATCTGTTCACAAAAATTGCCCAACCGTTCGAACGGCTAGTGCACCCGTTCATAAAAATTTGCATCCGTTCGAGCGGCTTGGTCATCCGTTCACAAAAATCATCCATCCGTTCGAACGGCCTGTGCCATCCGTTCAAACGCCTGTGGCATCTGTTCAGAAAAATTTGCATTCGTTCGAACGACTTGGTCATCCGTTCAGAAACATTATCCATCCGTTCAAAACTAATAAGTTGGAACCGTTCGTTCAAACGCCTTGGATCATAAGCAGACGGCCCTACAGGGCCGGTCGTCTACGAAACGAAGACATGAAATGGTAGTTTGCGAAATCTTGTTCTAGCCGACTGCTTCGTTACTTTCTTGCCGTAACGTAGCATTGATCTCGAACCAAGCGTGAAATTCAGTACTGACCAGAAAAAAGTTACTCTTATAACGTAAAGTCTGACGAAGCGAATGAAATTTGAGTCACTTGCAAAACTCGTTGCCTAGCACGTGACCAAAATCTACTCAGTCATCTATCTGACGATTTATTTTTCGTGAACGAGAACTCTCATAATTTTTGAATAGGCTTTAGAGTTTTTGCGAAGAACAGTGTAGAACTATAGCTTAGTTCTATGAATCGACGGTTTGTTGCTCGTCGGCCAGCACGGATGAGAATCACGCGAAGCGTGACACTTTGAAGTTTTCTCTGGCGACGTGACGCTACGAAAACGGTCTGCCACAATGCTCTTTTAAAGATGGAAGTCAGGACATTTGTAAGGATATAGAAAGTAATTTGCGACCAGTTACTAGCTTCTAAGGCTAAAATTATCAAGAGGTAAGCTTTTTTCAACCTGTACGTGATGAAGGACACGTGGTTAACAACTTGAATAAATTATCGGCTCCGCACGGAGCCGCTTTGTTTTTATTTCATTCTCTTTCGTAGCTCGCCGAGGTTATTTTCTTGTCTTAATCACTTAGAAAAGTTCGACAAAGATGTTCCCATTCAATTTTTTTTTTCTCAGACCAAAACGTTGCTTCGTGTTCAGGTTTTTCGCTTGCTTTGGGCGACGGCGGCTCCCTGTGTTTACTCCAGAACTTGATAAGCACTTGAGCGAGGTATCAATTACAAATACTAAATAAAACTTTTAAAACTTGTCTTGTTCGATTTTGCTGAGATTTCCACATGATGAAGCTGGATTGTTAAGGAAATAGATTTTACTTCTGCCGATGTGTGGTAGCTATTAAGGCGTTTAGGCCGCTAGTTCCATTCACAGCCAGTCATGACAATCCCTTTTCCCGTGCATGACCATCCGTTCGAAATTTTACTCAAACCGTTCAGCCATTCAGGGCTACCGTTCGAAGTATTTTTTAGCTGTTTAGCCGTGATTACCATCCGTTCAAAAATTTTCACGAGCCGTTCAGCTGTTCAGGACCATCCATTCGAAATTTTACTCGAGCCATTCAGGTCTACGGTTCGAAATTTTTTTTAGCCATTCAGCCGTGATTACCATCTGTTTTGAAATTTTTGGCTACCCATTCAGCCGTCATGCCAATCCGTTCGGAATAAATTATCAGCCGTTCAGCCGTTCGGTGTCATCCGTTTCAAACGGCTTCGTGAGCCGTTTCTTACCCGTTCGACAGCCGTGTGTTTTCCCCATTTAACGGAAAGCCGTTAGTGTACGTTTTCGCGTGAGAGGTCACAAATGTGTTGTTTTGTCAGAATTGAAAAAATGATTGAGTAGATGAAAATCTGCTAGCCTAATTCTAACAGTTAGACATCATGGAGCCTGTAATGGTAGCTAATGGTAAATGGCAGATTGGTGTTGATTCTGGAGAACTTTTCTGAATCATTTTATAACATTGTCACACAACAGCATGTTGCCAACACCCTGTGTCCAGCAATGATCAATTTTTTTTTTCGGTTTGATATTCCACGAAACCAATTTAGATTAATATGAATTTCAAAACCCATTTAAATAAGAAGACATTGCAGGTAAACAGCGTTACCAAACTTGAGACTTCAGTGACACTGCCAGGCACATGAAAAACTGTATGAATTTTACAAGATGCCTGAAATTGTGCAGAATTTGAAAAGTTTCCTTGTCACATTACCCTTCAAATGCCTGAGAGCATTTTTGGTGACAAAAAGTCAGTTAGAGAAAAAGTTTTGTTACTTTATAAGAGATGCAAGTTTATCTCCTTGAACCGTACAAGAACCTGTTTTAAAACAAAAGAACCAATGTGTCACCACAGTCTGATCTAATTAATTTGATAACAAAAGTTTTTCGTTATAGTTGAAACTAACAAAAAACTGAATAACTTTATTCACTTATCAAAAAATCTTGTTACAATTACCTGAACAAAAACAGATTTCAAAATGCAGTAGTGTTGTCATCCATAACTAGCCGTCTGTACTTGTACTTAATTGAGACATGCATTGTGTGGTTCCTCCATTTGACACCCCACCCTCCAGTATTCTCCGTCCCAATTGGCTTCATGCAGGGGTTTCAAAATGTTTTGAAGTAGGCGGCCAACTCTGGAAAAGTAGGCGTCTGTGATAATCAAGGGGCCTTTGACCCCTTGATTCTAGGGGCTCTGGGGGCATGCTTCCCCAGAAAATTTGGAAAACTGGAAGCTCGAAAATGCCATTTTCAATGTTCTAATATCTATTTCAGGGGTAAATTGTGATTTGAGTTTTTTTAACACAATTACATCCTTTTGCGTATGTATTATTGCTACAAAATTGAGTGTGAAGTTACTATGCTGTCTTAAAGATTTGCGGATAAGAAGCAACGCGGAGATTGTTTGTCACGAGTAGACTGTTACGACCAGAGTAGCCAGCGACATAGAGTCAAGTAGCCGGCGGAACTCCGGCTGTCGCCGGCTTGTTTTGAAACCACTGTTCATGGCACTCCTCCCACCCCCTGGAATTTCTGTGATTTTTGTACTTCGGCTTTCCCTACCCCTCGAAAATTCCGTATAAGACTTAATTCATTTATTTTAATCTCCCAGCTCTCCGCCCACAATTTCGCAACACACCCGGGACTTTTATGTGACTTCTGCCCATAAATTCAAACTGAATAATGATCTCAGCTGTCCAGACAATAAGAAAAATCACCGACATCTGCAAACAGTATGTATGTTTTGCACAATTACGAGCTGCTTAGTCAAGTTTTGCAAAAGTTTGCATATGGCTTTTGAAGTTGACACATCAGTAGAAAATATGAGACCTCTTCTGAGATTTTACCTCAGTTAGAACCAGTCGCTAATTTTATTTGAATTTGGTCCATTTCAAGGAATTTTTTGCATGAGAAGAAACTTCGAAGCTAATTTTTTTTTTGCTTGCATGCGTGACCAAAAAGTTTGCATACGGCTTTGACTGTATGCTGCTTGAGACAGCTTTATGCCAAGTTTCAAATGAAACTGATGGTTCATAGTGGTCGCAAAATGCAATTTAGATTTTACACTACAGCTCTTGCTTCACTCCTTTGCTAAGCCTTGCATGACAATAGCTCGAGCTCGCTTTGAAATTCCCGTGAGACACTGTTCCAACTTTGAATAATTATCTCGCACAAACAATGGAAAACAATGCTCGCTCAGGTGTAAGATGCATTCAAGCAAAAATGTCATTTATATTTATTTTCCCCACCACTGTACAAATAGAAAAGACCTGTGTTGTCTTTTAAGTCCTTGATCAACGTACAGACTACATGAACCGACCCAGTAAAAGAGTGCGTCTGATGAACTGCTTTGACCTGTCTGTAACCTTGAAAGGTTACCCTTGTGGCCTAACTCGATTGATGTAGATCACCTTGGAGTCAGAGCTGAATTCGAACGCACGCATATGATAACAAAGTCAAAGTCCAAGTTTAATCCGCCAGACATTTACAATCAAAGTATTAGCTACTTTGCAGATAGCTTGATATTAGGCGGTGAAGCTTTGCGACCTTGTGATTCAAGCTATAAACGAAATAAGACGTCAACTAACCTAAGTATAATGAGCTACAAGAGCGCAATGCTAGAAACAAAGAAATGACAAAAATAACTGGACAATGTAACGAAACTAAGATAAAATAAACCTAAACTAAATATATAGGACCTTACTTTGGTCTAGCTCCTAGAGGAGACAACAGCATGCACGGTAGCAAGAAAACCTTCAGTAGATAGCCATAGCTCGTAGCCGATCGCAACTATATCACGGAACACACTAATGCAAAACCTGAAACCTAACACGTGTAGGAAAATGGAAGGATTCCCTACGGAGCGAGCTAAATTACATAATATATCGACCAGCTAAGGAAACGTCAAATAAAACTATTAACACTAGGTACCATTAAGACGTAACTGTAACGGCATCGATCCAAGGCAGAACACGTTTCAACTCTGTTTATTAATCTCAGTAGTGTAGTAACAACAGTAACAGCTGCAGAAACAGCATTAACAGGTCGAACAGTGGTAAACAGGTAAAACCTAGGTGACAAAAATTACAAAGCGATGTATTTCTAACTTAAACGAAACAAAAGCGACAAAAATGTACAAATAAAGATA
>JAHPZR010045426.1:0-54399 GCA_019787425.1 Platygyra sinensis | reverse complement strand
CATCAAAAATACTATGGATATAGTAATGAAAAAGCGTCCCAAGCTCTGAAAATCCTGACTAAAGAACAGATTAACTTTATTAAGCAACGACTTGACACTGGAGGAATGTAATGACCATGACTGTTGAACCCACTGTAGAATGGTCTCAAGATCAAATGGTAGAAGTGGTTCTTAACGAACCAGATGACTTTCTCAAAGTTCGCGAAACTCTGACCCGTATTGGAGTTGCGTCCCGTAAGGAGAAGAAACTCTATCAGTCATGCCACATCCTGCACAAGCAGGGAAGATATTTTATCGTACACTTCAAAGAGCTGTTTGCCCTGGATGGGAAGCACGCAAATTTGACTGTGAACGATGTTCAGAGACGCAACCGCATTGTTCGTCTCCTGGCAGACTGGGGATTGATCTCTGTGGTCAAACCAGACTCTGTGACTGACATCGCACCTCTGAATCAAATCAAAGTTCTGGCATATAAGGATAAGTCAGATTGGGTTTTGGAGCAGAAGTATAACATAGGAAAGAAAGGAAAGCAACAAGAAGGTGAATAATTATAACAAGACCTCCCTTGACCGGGAGGTCTTTTTTTGCTAGAATGCATTGGTATAAGACTTATGTAATGGAGCAAATTAAACTCAATCAATCATACAATCTTGATACCACATATGTTATTAAGTTTTTTGATTATACTGATATTCATGGATTAACTGATTCGTGGATTGTTCGTAATAGTATCTTCATGAATGGAACAGTTGCTGCTGGTGTCATGGAACCATTTTTGTGTTGTTACTTTAAAAACCTAAAATGGGTTAAGGGATGTAATGATTATGATATGATTGCAGAGGATTCGCAAGAGAGATATGGCACAAGTGAAAAGTTGCTTGATCATAAGGGGTTTACCCATGCATCAGCAGGTCAGTTTTCTCGATCTAAATATCAAGGCACTCAAAGAGAGCAAGCATCTCCTGCATCAACTTGCAAAGGATAGTTCAGAGAAAATATTTGTTTTTACTTCATACACTTCTTTTCCTGAAATTGAAATAGTATTTCGTAAGGGGAGTGATTTGCTAAAGCAATTTCCAAATGGTAAAATAAGTCATGCCCAACACGACACACTTTTCTGCGGTGAAAGAATCTATCATACTCGGTGATTGTTTAGAAGGTATGAATAAACTGGAGGACGGTAGTATTGATGCTATCGTCACATCTCCGCCTTACAATCTAAACATCAAGTATGGTAAGTATGATGATGATAAACCACGTCAGGAGTATCTTGACTGGTTGGTAGAAATCTTTCGTGAAGGCAAACGTGTTCTCAAAGATGATGGTCATCTGTTCGTCAACATGGGATATTCTAACGTTGATCCCTGGGTGGGTATGGAGGTGGGTCTTGCCCTTCGACAAGATTGGATTCTTCAGAATCATATTAACTGGGTTAAATCTATTCATGTAAATAATAAAACCAGTGGACACTTTAAACCTATTAATAGTAAAAGATTTGTATGTCCCACCTGGGAGCACTTGTTTCATTTTACAAAAGATGGTAAGATAGAAATTGATCGTCTCTCTGTTGGTGTTCCTTATGAATACTACGAGGCAAACATTAGAGGTAAAAATACAGCAGAAACTAAACCTAATTTGAGGGATAAAGGTAACTGCTGGTTTGTGCCATATGAAACGATCAACAGCAAGGATCTTCGTGGAAAGCATCCTGCAACATTCCCTGTTAAACTAGTTGAAGATTGCTTGAAACTAACTGGTAAACAATCTGGTATAGTTCTTGACCCGTTTATGGGAACAGGATCTACTGCTGTTGCGGCAGTCAATCTTGAATGGGACTATATTGGATATGAACATAGATCAAGATTATGTTGATTTTGCAACAAATCGATTAGGCTTGACAAGGTTTCAAAACTGATATATAATACTGTATATCAAAAGTCTTGAGTAGAACTACAAAACTTCTACGTTTGAAAGACAACTAACTCATCTTATTGGAGTAACATGACATCAATCGAACTCACGCTCTTGGAAGCGGAAGCACCTACTGCTGTATTCAAAAGAATTCCCGTTCATCTTTTCGCAGAAGTAAAGAACAAATACGAAGATCAATGGGAAGATTTCAACAAAAAGGGAGCGATAGATGTTCCCCCAGATCTTCCGTACTGGAAAGAAATTGATCATAAGTTTGACACAAAAGTATCACAACTTGCACTAATTGATTCTAGTCTCTGTTGGGTAGATCGTTCTTATGATAGAACAGTTAACTGGGCAAATCTAGTCAAGTTTATTGCTGATAAAAACGGATTTAGTTATAGTGACGCACAAATTATTGACGTTGTATATGACAGAAGAAAGCAAAGATTTTATGTTGTAATTGGTCAGCACAGAGTTGACATGAGTCTTCTTTGTATTGGAGAAAATGCTAAAATTGCTGCACGTATCACTCTTCTTGATGAGGATCTTACTGAAGAAGAGCAAATTAAATTAGAATCAAACCGTCATCATACTGAAGCAAACAATACAACAGATCAAAAACCTCAAGAAAAACTTCTGTCTGGTTATACATCTGGTGATGAAGATTCGGTCGATTACACAAGATTTATCACTGCACACAATATTGGTGTAATTGGGCAAGAACACTTGTTCCCCAATAATTCATTTGTAAAAACTTGCAAGGCACCCTGGGCAGTTGGTAGAGCAATGAAGATTTCAAAAGATGACTGTTCTTTTGCTCTAGAACTTATCCGTGACTATATGGATTGTAAAGATATTGACGGAAAGTTAATCCAGTCGGTCACTCAATATCTTTTTTATTTTAAAAAGAGGTTAGACCAAGCAGCAAAAGCAATGGGGAAAGATTACAAAACATTTGTAAGAGACTTCTTTCAACATACTTTTCTCAAGACCCTGATAAAGGTGTTTTAATGCATCCAACAGATGATTTGTTAGAGGGGACAAAAGATTTTCGTGGAGAAAGCACTGTTGTTCCTGTTTGTAGATTGATCAAACTTACAAATCAATACGTTCGTATGAAGAAAATTGATGCATCTACTATTCACGGAAATAAAAAAGAGAAAGGTAAATGGGTAAGTGCCGACGAAGAAATTTTCCAAAAGTATCTGGAAAAGTGTAAGGTTGGACTAGTTCTTGCTCAAATTCCAAGGCAGATTATCAATAGTCTGTGAATACCGAATAAAAACATACGGGGTTCACTACCCCGTTTTTTTATGTTCCGTGCTATAAATATATCGGATGCCTTCGGGGTCCACACAACACAAACTCGCTTTTAAAGGAGCTACTATCATGGGTAACCTTACACGATATACATCGTCGGATCTTCCTGCGCTGTTGGATAAAATTTCCAAGAACAGCATCGGTATGAACGACTACCTAAATAGAGTGTTCGATTTGCATGAGACAACATCGAACTATCCCCCCTACAATCTAATCACGGTCAGTAATACGGAGTCCAGACTTGAATTAGCATTGGCAGGATTTAAGAAGAAAGAAGTCAATGTCTACACACAAGATGGTAAACTCTTTGTCGAAGGTCAGAAGGAGGACAAAGAAACGGAAACAACATATCTTCACAAGGGTCTGGCTCAACGGTCGTTTACTAGAGCGTGGACGCTCTCTGACGATACAGAAGTTCGATCAGTTGATTTTGAAGATGGGTTACTGAGTATCACTCTAGGTAGGATTGTTCCTACTCATCACCAGCGTAAGGACTGGTTCTAAATATAATTGAATATCGTCGCCGCGAGGAGCACCTGGCAAAATCCAGGTTGACTCCTCCTTTTTTTTATTGCTAAAATACTAGGAGGTAAGAATACAACATGACCATTAAATTAATGCTCTTCAAATCAGGACGAGGACATCATCGCTGATGTAAGTGAGATGTGTGTTGGTGAAGGTGATGATCGTAGGTAATTGGATATCGCTTGGAGAAACCTTGTGTTGTCAAGATGCGTAATCCTGTCCCTGCTGGAGAAGAAGGTAATGAAAAGAGAGCAGGATTTGAAGTTTCCCTGTTCCCCTGGATGCCTCTTTCTGCCGAGGTAAATATTCCTGTTCCATCCGATTGGTTAGTGACCATGGTGGAACCTATTCCCAAACTAACCCAAATGTACATTGAGGATGTCTTGACTTATGGCGAACGAAAAGAAGGAACCGAGAGTAATCAAAATGATTCTGCTGACGAACAGCGAGAGACTGATCAGTGAGATTGAAGAGGTTGGTGCCGACATCGGACAACCTGATTGTAAATTGGTCAATCCCATGGAGATTTGGGAGGGCAACAATCTTGCTCCATGGATGATGGATCACACTAAACAAGACATCTTCATGATTAGTTCGGATAAGATTATTACTCTTGCCGATCCCATGCCCACCCTACTTGAAAAATACATCGATCTCACTAAGTAATGCGCTTCTATACTAATGTTCCAGTTGATTGGGAATCAGTTCTGGTTCGTGGTGTTGATAATGGTAAAAGGTATGAGCACAGAGATGAGTTCTTCCCTACACTGTTTGTGAAGTCGAAGAAGAATACAAAGTATCGGACATTAAATGGAGAAGCAGTAGAAGAAATTCATCCCGGCAGTGTGCGTGATTGTCGGGAGTTCTACAAGAAATATGATGAAGTAGATGGATTTGCCATCTATGGAAATGATCGTTATATCTACCAATACATTTCAGAGAAGTATCCTGAAGATGAGATCAAGTTTGATATCAGTCAAATCAAAACTGGTCACGATTGATATTGAGGTGTCATCAGAGCATGGATTCCCTGACGTAGAGTCTGCGTCGGAAGAGATTCTTGCGATTACAATTCAAGACTATAACACCAAGGAGATTGTGACTTGGGGTGTGAAACCCTTTGTGAATAAGCAGAAGAACGTCACGTATCGCCACTGTCCCAGCGAACAGCAGTTGTTGAGTGATTTCATCAACTATTGGATGCAGGACGTGCCTGACGTGATTACAGGGTGGAACTGTCAACTGTATGATATCCCATACATCTGTAAGCGACTCAACAGGGTGCTTGGTGAGAAACTGATGAAGCGTTTCTCTCCCTGGGGTCTGGTCACAGAGAGTGAGATCTTCGTCAAGGGTAGGAAGCAAACCATGTTTGACGTGGGTGGTGTGACTCAACTTGACTATCTGGATCTGTATAAGAAATTTACATATAAAGCACAAGAATCATATCGCCTGGACTACATAGCTCAGGTTGAACTTGGTCAGAAGAAACTTGACCACAGTGAGTTTGATACCTTCAAAGATTTCTATACCCATGGATGGCAGAAGTTTATTGAATACAACATCGTTGACGTAGAACTGTTGACAGATTGGAAGATAAGATGAAGTTGATTGAACTTGCCTTGACTATGGCTTATGATGCCAAGGTCAACTATGCTGATGTGTTCTATCAGGTCCGCATGTGGGACAAATTATCTACAACTATCTCAAGAAACGTGACATTGTTATCCCACCAAAGATTAGGTCTGACAAAAACGAAAGTACGCAGGCGCTTATGTCAAGGAACCGATACCAGGAAAGTATGATTGGGTTGTCAGTTTTGACCTTAACTCTCTCTATCCTCATCTTATTATGCAGTACAATATTTCCCCAGAGACACTCTTGGACGAGAGACATCCCACAGCTACGGTTGATAGAATACTTAAGGAAGAAATAAACTTTGAGTTGTATAAGGATAATGCGGTGTGTGCCAATGGTGCTATGTACCGCAAGGATGTTCGTGGGTTCCTGCCAGAACTCATGGAGAAGATGTAATGGTGACCGTGTAATTTCAAGAAGCGAAGATGCTTCAGGCAAAGCAACAATATGAAAAGACCCCAACTAAGGCACTGGAGAAAGAGATTGCCCGTTGTAACAATATCCAGATGGCTAAGAAGATCTCACTCAACTCTGCTTATGGTGCTATCGGTAATCAGTATTTTAGGTACTATAAACTGGCCAATGCGGAGGCGATTACGCTTTCTGGTCAAGTCTCTATCCGTTGGATTGAGAGTAAGATGAACGACTATCTAAATAAACTGTTGCAACAACCGAAGAGGATTACGTAATTGCGTCTGACACCGACTCAATTTATCTTAATCTTGGACCTCTTGTTGATAAATTTTTTAGTAATAAATCTGGCGATAAAACAGCAATTGTGGAGGTACTTGACAAGATCTGTCAAGAGAATTCGAACCTTTTATTGAACGTTCATATCAAGAACTTGCGAACTACGTTTCGGCATATGACCAAAAAATGCAAATGAAGCGTGAGAATATTGCAGAGCGTGGTATCTGGACCGCGAAGAAGCGATACATTCTCAATGTATGGAATAGTGAGGGGTTCAGTACTCTGAACCTAAACTCAAAATGATGGGTATTGAGGCAGTCAAATCATCCACCCCTGCACCCTGTAGGAAGATGATTAAGGACGGTCTTAAACTCATGATGAGTGGAACGGAAGAAGATGTGATTGACTTTATTGACAAGTGTCGTGTTGAGTTTAAAAAACTTCCACCAGAGGATATTGCATTTCCTCGTTCTGTGTCTGATGTTGTGAAGTATAAGTCTCACTCAAACATCTATGCCAAGGGAACTCCGATTCATGCCAGAGGTGCTCTCCTTTTCAACCATCATATCAAGGAGAAGAAGTTGACAATAAATACTCTCTCATTGCCAATGGGGAGAAAATCAAGTTTCTCTACCTGAAGAAACCGAACATCATTCATGAGAATGTGATTTCATTCATCCAGGATTTTCCACGGAACTCGGTCTTGACAAATACATTGACTATGACCTACAATTCGAAAAGAGTTTTGTTGAACCATTGAAGGCAATCCTTGATGCAATCGGATGGAATGTAGAAAAAACTGTAAACCTAGAACTATTTTTTGCTTAAATGGACCTGCCTATTAACGACAAAGAACTGAGTACTATTGTTGGTGCTCTTCGTCTTGGTGGAGATACTTCTCTCTATCAAAAACTGAAGATTATCAAGGAGATTCGTGAGGAGAATCCAGGCGGACCTTACAAAAAAATTGCTCGTGAACAATTCGGATTTATTATTTAATGGACTTCTTAAAAGAAATTGTAAAAGAGATTGGTGATGACTTTACCAAACTCGCCTCTGATCATTGATGACAGTGAAAGATATGTGGACACGGGTTCGTACATTCTTAACGGACTCATTTCAGGCAGTATATTTGGTGGTGTATCTGGGAATAAGATTACTGCCATTGCTGGGGAGTCTTCTACTGGCAAAACTTTCTTCAGCCTCGCTGTCGTTAAAATTTCTTGACAGTAATCCTGATGGGTATTGTCTCTATTTTGACACTGAAGCAGCAGTTAATAAGTCTTTGCTTGAGAGCAGGGGACTACCTCTTGACCGTGTGGTAGTGGTGAATGTTGTCACTGTTGAAGAGTTCCGTAGTAAGGCACTCAAGGCAGTCGATATTTACTTAAAAAAACCTGAAGACGAGCGCAAACCTTGCATGTTTGTATTAGACTCTCTTGGTATGCTTTCTACAGAGAAGGAGATCACCGACGCACTCAACGAAAAACAAGTTCGTGACATGACTAAATCACAACTTATTAAAGGTGCGTTCCGGATGTTGACACTTAAACTGGGACAGGCTAACATTCCTATGATTGTTACCAACCACACCTACGATGTCATTGGCGCTTACGTTCCTACTAAAGAGATGGGCGGTGGTTCTGGTCTTAAGTATGCTGCCAGTACCATCATTTATCTCAGCAAGAAAAAAGAAAAAGATGGAACAGAAATTGTCGGAAACCTTATCAAGGCAAAGACTGCTAAGTCGCGTTTAAGCAAGGAGAACAAGGATGTTACGGTGCGTCTTTATTACGATGAGCGTGGTCTTGATCGATATTATGGTCTTCTTGAACTCGGTGAGATTGGCGGACTTTGGAAAAACGTTGCTGGTCGATATGAAATAGATGGGAAGAAGGTTTATGCGAAAGCAATTCTGAAAGACCCTGAGACATACTTTCACCCCAGAGGTGATGGAAAAACTAGACGAGATCGCAAAGCAAAACTATTCTTATGGAACGAATTGAGACCACTATTCTTAGAAACCTTGTTTTCGATGAAGAGTATTCTCGTAAAGTAATTCCATTATTGAACCAGATTATTTTGAACAAAGAACTGAGAGAGTTATCTTTGAGGAGATTTCTCAGTTCATTGTAAATTATGGTGGTGCAATTACTACAGAAGCACTTCAAATCGAACTAGAGAACAGGACTGATCTTACAGAGACTGAGATCAAGGAGTCAAGGGACATCACTGGTATGTTCAATGACTCTCCTGCAGATCGACAATGGTTATTGGACACAACTGAAAAGTGGTGTCGTGATCGTGCTATTTACATTGCACTGATGGAGTCTATCAGTATTGCTGACGGACAGGATGATAAAAAGAATCGTGATGCTATCCCATCCATTCTTTCAGAAGCACTAGCAGTGTCTTTTGATAATCACATTGGTCACGATTACCTTCAAGACTATGAAGAACGATACGAGTCATATCACAGAAAGGAGGATCGCATCCCCTTTGATTTGGAATTCTTCGATAAAATTACTAAGGGTGGGATCCCCAATAAAACGCTTAACATTGCGCTTGCTGGCACTGGTGTGGGTAAGTCTTTGTTTATGTGTCATTTTGCCTCTTCTGTTTTACTCCAGGGTAAGAACGTTCTGTATATTACGATGGAGATGGCTGAGGAGAAGAATTGCGGAGAGGATTGATGCGAATCTTCTGAATGTTCCTATTCAGGACATCACGGATCTTCCTAAGAAGATATTTGAGAATAAGGTGACAAACCTTGCACAGAAAAACTCAAGGCACTCTTATAATTAAAGAGTATCCAACTGCCTCTGCACATAGTGGACACTTTAAGGCACTTCTTAATGAACTTGCACTTAAGAAGTCATTTAGACCTGACATTATTTTCATTGATTACCTTAATATATGTGCTTCCTCTCGGTATCGCCAGGGTGGCACTGTCAATTCATATTCATATATTAAGGCAATTGCAGAGGAACTTAGAGGGTTGGCTGTTGAAGCAAACGTCCCTATCGTATCTGCCACGCAGACCACTCGTTCTGGTTATGGTAGCAGTGATATTGAGCTTACTGACACTTCTGAGTCCTTTGGTCTCCCTGCTACTGCTGATCTTATGTTTGCCCTTATTTCTACTGAGGAACTTGAACTACTTGGACAAATAATGGTCAAGCAGTTGAAGAATCGTTATAATGACCTCAGTATCTTCAAACGCTTTGTAGTAGGTATTGATCGTGCCAAGATGCGACTCTATGATTGTGAGCAATCTGCACAAGATGACATTCTTGACAGTGGTCAGGAAGAGGAGTATAATTACGAGGAGAAACCAAAGAAGTCCTTCGAAGGATTCAAAATTTTCCATGAACGGTTATTATTCTGTATTTGATCCCGATGGCAAAAAGATTGCTGACTGTGGTATCGAAAGAGATGCAGTCAATCTTATGCATTCTAGAAACAAATACTGGGATGGACACTACTTTCACGTTCAACCCTCTGCCTGGCGACATCATTGATGTTTCTAATGGCAAACAACTTCCCACTCGTGATATCGTTGTCAATATGGATGGTGGTGTTGGTGGAAGTTGGAGTGAGGTTGAATACATTGAAGTTAACGGACAAAAACTACAACTACAACAATCTGAATTACCTGAACTAGACCTATGAGTAAAAAAATTGATTTTAAGCGATATGAAAAGTTTGTAGATGCAGTTACATCTGAAGCATCTACTGATTTTCTGGCACTCTCTGATCGTCTTGTGGAACTGGATGCAAAGGGTGCAAACATTGAGCGTCTACTGACTGCTGGTGTGGTATCAATGCCGAGGGTGGAGAGTTCCTTGAGATTATCAAGAAGATGATTTTCCAGGGCAAACCTTTCAATGAGGCAAACCGTGAGCACATGATTATTGAACTCGGTGATCTGATGTGGTATGCTGCTCAGGCATGGTAATTGGCACTCTCGAGCCATCCTTTGAGGAGGTGCATCGAACGCAATGTCAGAGATAAACTGAGAAGCACGTTTATCCCCGATGGCGCGAGTTTGACGTTCACAGATCTGCTGAGAACCGTGCAGGAGGGAGACCTGTGATTCAATCTTGAGATGAGTATGCATGATGCAGTTGGTTTACGTCATGCTTTATTATGTATACAAAGTATCATCCCGAATTCTTTACTTGTGATTAAATCAAGACTATTCGAGAAATAAGTCATGAATTGGATGTTAGAAATCGGGAGGGAATTGACATTTCAACAAAAGGAGGAACGGTACCTGTTTGAAAGACTTAAAAAATCCCATTTGCAATCGTATCTTTCCTGTTGGTTCAGGGAGCAGGTGCTGTGTGGTGCATCACAAGTTGATGGTCGAGTGAAAAACTTGGAGACACAAAGTCTCAAATATTGCTAGAGAAAATCGTCGTTACAGTAACAAGTAGTTACAACCATCTTATGGTATCAGTTCTGCTTCTGCGTAAAACCAATACCATGATTGAATGGGTCAAAAAAAGGAGGTTTGGAAATGACTGACACTAACGAAAAAACCATGGCCGTTGGTACAGTATCAAAGAGTGGTTTACTCAAGTGTTTGCAGGTAGGCGAAGCAGTTCTGATACGTTTGAGAACAATCCCCAACCTGATGTAGGGTTTCAACCGTATACAGGTGAGACAATGAAGGAGGTGAAGAATGAAACATCGAAGTTACATCAGAACAAGCAATCGCTACACGTTAGGCATTTGCTGCTACATACAAAAGAAGCCTCTCACTGGGAGTTTCCGTCTGCCCCGCGTGAAAAACTTCATCCGTGAATTCATTTTGCGTTAGATACCGCAATCGTAGGAGAACTTGATGAGCAAAGAAAAAAAAGGCAGATATGCATGAATGGTCTTATGAAAAGACCAAAGAAAACTGAAGAGGCAATCAAACCGCTTACACGAAAACAATTCGATGACGTAAAAACTGAAAGAACATGGACGACCAAAATGGGTACGAAACAGGAGGCAAAGGAACCTACTGACACTTGAAGATTATGAAAAGGAAGGTGAGGGACATTTTGGCCAAAGATTGGTATGCTCTAAAGAACTTGCGTGAAGGGCAAGAGCCAGGAAGATGTCCTTAAGGTTATGGAAGGCAGTCCGGCGGTGTTGCGCTGGAAACTTGCACTTGAAGAAAAAGAAGGTCCTTTCGGGTTCAATAAAAAAGATGATTGAAACAGCATCTCAGGTAGTGTCCTGAAGGATCAGAAACTTATTGATGATGTATTCTATGTTGGAGGGACTGATGCGGTTTTTACTCCTCTCAAAACGAAAGAGGCGTAGGAAAAAATGCTTACGGGTTGACTAAAGAAGAGTTGTTGACATGGATCGATGGCACCTAAAAGTGTGAGCAAGGAGGAAATCTTGAAACAATACACTCGTGTTGTCAACTCAGCGTTGTT
This sequence comes from Platygyra sinensis, assembly GCA_019787425.1. Classification (NCBI taxonomy): domain Eukaryota; kingdom Metazoa; phylum Cnidaria; class Anthozoa; order Scleractinia; family Merulinidae; genus Platygyra; species Platygyra sinensis. The sequence goes on along the minus strand of JAHPZR010045426.1, from coordinate 42,874 downwards.
GGAGGAAAACTCTAAATAGTTAGAAAAAGTATATGGGCTGGCGAGGCGGGTTTTTATACGAAACAAAATACATAAGGCGTTGAAGGCACAAGATTTAGTTTCCCGCAGGATTTACTCAAGCAGGATCTGATGCAAATGCCAAGACGCTATGTTTGATGGGGGGAAAGAATAATAAGTTAGAAATTAAAATTAGATCTAAAGCTGATTATGGTCAGGCAGCCTTAAGTAGACTAAAAACAAGAAGTGGGGATTAGGAGGAGCAAAAAACAGCAGAAGCAGATGAGATGCGTGACTTACTCACTGCAGTTGGTATCGTTAAGTTCGTAAATGAAAATGGGGTAAGCAAGGAATACCAAATAAGGGAAATATCATCGAAATCATTTACTGGATGATATGGTCAAGTCCGATTATGCACGTTCAAAGATGCGTTCTTTTCCAGCTAAAACACGAGAGCACTTTGAGGATCAATATGCTACTAAAAAAAACATATTACATTCAAGGTTGTGGATATGGATTGTATTATATGAAAGAAAACTCCTGCTCGTCTCCCCTATCCTAGATTTGATCCGAACTTAGAATTAAAGGATAAGAGTTAAGAGGAGGTGGTAGTAAGACCTATCGATAATTATCGTTTCACTACAGCACTTCAAGTGATATCAAACCTAAAATGTCCGGAATTATGATTTAGACAAAGATGTTGTTTTGAAGGCAGATTTTACGAGATAATAAATAATGTATAAGGATTATCAAATATAAATGAAAAGTTTCTTTCAGTTTTCTGAATGAGGCAGATCGCAAAGAAGTATGGCAAGCGAGAAAAACTGAACCTCAAGTGACGGTCACGGTAGTTGGATGGACACAGTGGCTAATATCGTGGCGACTACTGATAAGGGTAAACTAGTTTTTCTTGATAAGAAGAAAGCAAAAGCGCCAAGATGATAAAAAAACCACAACAGGCAAGAGGTTGCATCCAACTCCTGAAGCAAAAACTAAAAAGAGGCGCCTCAAGTTGATCAGAAGAAAAAAGCAGCCACTTCAGACCAGGCGGATCAGGGGTTCATCGGAAACATCAGAAGTTCATGACCACAGTAGCCATTCGGGACGTTCAATCCACCAACAGTTGGTCATTGAGAAACTTCTCTTCTGCTGCAAAAGAAAGCATCACAAGGTGGAGAATCTAAAAATGTTATCCGTCTAGAACTCAGATCCTAAGAAGAATCGCATTAGATCCTGACATGAAAGTATCTTATATGAAGAAGATGTTCCTGACTATGAGGAGGAGCACATTATTAATGATGATGAGATGAGATCAATCTTCAATGTGTTAGTCACCGCTAGCGAACAGGGATATAAAAACGTTAATTATAGTAGTTGGTTCAGATCGTCCAAGCAGAATTTGAAAAACTTTGCAAACCAAATATAACGGTGAGTTATAGACTTTGATCAATTCGTGTGAATTTCTGCAGGCTGTTAGAGACGCTGATGCAGAAGGTGTGGAGGGTATGTCTGCATCAAGATGAGAAAAGCCGTCATGGATGATGATTACGAAGCATTCCGAAGAGGAACACCAAAGTTCACTTGACGAATGTGACACCCGCGCATTGTTTGATGCGGTGCGTACTGGTATTGAAGATGGGAGAAGACAAAGGTTACTGCCGAAATGTGGGAGCTTGCTCCTAGATACGATCAAGAGGTCTTAGGGGAAAATTACGTCAAGGGAATCATTTAAGTTAGGTATATTGTAGAGAACTTAAATATGGTTGATAGTAAAATATTCGTTAGAGAACAAATCCACTTGATTTGTGTAACAGAGGAGAACTACATGTTCAAATCTTGATTCGTGATGTTATGGAGTCAGGGGTAAATTATCCTGGTCATCAGGGGTTCCTGGAAATCAAAGAGAGATGGAACGGCTAAACTTAGATCTTTATGCTTGAGAAGCACTGGAATACCAGTATCAAGAAATTTCATAAATAAGTATAAAGATTAAAAAGTAATCGAAGTACCATGTCTAATGGAATCGGTAAAAACCCTTAAATGATATCTCAAAGATATACGTAGAACACATATTGCGGAAAAAAAAAGACGAACATATTCTGAACAAGATATGAATAAAAACGTCAGTCTAATAATGAGAAAGCCACGTAAAGACATGAAGAAGATGGGGTCTTGAGCAACCCCCATTTCGGTAGTGGTCCAACAGGAAGCATGTCTTCTGAGGCACTCAGATCGTGTTGGCAAGAGGATGGTGATGTGAATAAATGATGGTAAGAAAGATAGCCACTGGATTCTTATTGATGAAGCGTCGTAAAGGGCAATCGGCGTGCAATGAAGAAAAAGATGAAGGGAGCAAGCAGAGATCGCTAGAGCAGAAGCGAAAGCTATAGAGTGAAGAAGAAATAAGGTTGTAGAGGAAACTAGGAACAGAAAAAAATTTGAAGCAGTAAAAGCGAAACTGCTAACGAGGGTAAGTCAAATGGAGAGATGATCTTAGTGATCTAATTGAAGTCGCTCCAATGAATGACACCGAGTCTGACCACCCAAGATCAAAGAAAAGAAAAAGTTGAGAATAGAAATCAGATCAATCCTAAACTTGGTGACGCAGTAGAGGAGAGTGGTGGTGGAAATTATTGAGATGACTTGAAGTTGAAGGAAGAGAAGAAAACCTGTGCCTAAGCCAAAAATGTTCGCAAGCGGGCAACCTGGACGTGATGCAATCAGCACTTCCCAATTGATCCTGAGAAACGCCGAATGCATATGATCGTTCTAAAAAGATTATCAAAAACTCGAAATCAGAAAGAGGAAGTATGAGGTTGATTGAAGCAATGAGTTCTTATGATAGAAATCGTAAGAGAGCAGCACAAAGAGCAGCAGAAAGAAATGCTGCCCGCGCTGCAGGTAAGACTGGTGTAGTTCCAGGTGTTGGTTATGTGTCTCCAGAAGGAGAAAGAAACTTATGTTGATTCTGCAGGAACAACCCGCCATAAGTCAGGTGCTAAAAGAGGAAGTTGAGGTTGCTGAAGAGCAGATGATCCTAAGTCCAGATGCAATGTTAGCGAAGAAGAAGCAAATGCTTCAGAAGCAATACATGCTTGATAAGATGAGAATGCAGACTGAGAAGCAGGAAAAATTCCTATGGCGTTCTAAAGATTGGTAGTGCAATGGAGAGCACTGAAACTAATGAAAGGTTGTTTCTGAGCGCACTAGGTTTGCAAAAAAGAACACCGGCAAAGACTTTAAGGACTGTAACTCATCTGAGAAGGGTGGAACCAGAACTGGCACGATGCCTTTGATAAAGATCTCTCCGAATGCGTAAGACAGGCGGTGTCATGTCATCTAGAGGTAAAGAATTCAACCTCAAGGCAAGAAGAAAGAGGGAAGGGTGCTAAGGGTTATAAAGGTGTAACCCCAGTGACAAAATTAAGAACAGACTTTCTCAACAGAGAGCAGCAAAAACCAAATCCTTACAGAGCAAGAGACAGGTGAGTCGGACTGATGCCTGCGTATTACTAACAAAAGCACAGCAGAGATTCTTTGGATAGTTCGTGCCATCCAAAAAGGTGAGATGGCACCGACTACCCCTGAAACTGCTAAGGCAGCTGCTGATATGAAAAAGAGTGATGTAAAAGATTTTGCATCAACTAAGCACAAGAAACTTCCTGAGAAGAAAGGTGCAAAGAAAGTCGTTATGGAACAATATGATACTGAAAAAAAGAAGTTTGCTAAAGCAGACAAACGGATGAAGTTCGGTAAAGTTTTATGATAAAGCCCAAAGGAGACAAGAGATCCGCCTTCGTCCAGGAGAGTCAAAACGTTACGACAAAACATTAGGGAGATACGTCCAATAAAGGAGTGACGATAGATAGTTTGTATATGCGAGGTCCATCTGTTAAGCTTTTCTTTCTTCCATTAGCATCAAAGATCATTCTGAGCAAGTTGCCAAAATTCCTGAGAATGAGGAAACTGGGTGAGAAAAACTGATTGAAATTTGATTTAGAATTCTTGGTAAGGCAGTAAAACTCAAACGACCAAAACTGAGAGGATGATCACTTCTTGAGTCGTAACTAAGGCAATTAATTGCCGTGAAGAGGCATAATCATAGGTCAACAATTTTATAAATATCTATAAGCAATTAAAATTCATAAGGAGAAAGACATGGCACTCGGGGGAAATAAAAGATTGCGTTGGATCTGGTGGAACAGTATCCTTAAATTATGATACTCGTGTGTAACTGGAACTGGCTACTACATTTGGTCAAGTAGGCGCAGCAAAAAACTGGTGATGTTATCAGATTCGTGCCGTGGTGCGTAACAGGTACTTATTTTGGTGACCGCAACTATTGTTGCAACGCAGGAACACGAGTCCTGACTATGGTTTCTACCTGGGTATCAGTGGTGTTGCCATGCGGGAACTGATTGTCCATGTCAGTGAATTGCCAAACGTTTTACTAAATTGGACGCTACATTTAGCCAATAGTTCTTGCTAATCACGAAGCGGCTGCTTTGTAAATAATGTTACTGGAACTGCTCTACTAATACGCAGAATTGTGGGGGTTCGGGGGTGGGGTGTGGGGGGGGCGGGGGGGTAGTGTTGCTCCTGTCTTTGTTTGGTTTTGGAAACCTGATCACTGAAGACATCAGAGGTTGGTGAAACTATTGTCAATGATTCTAACAATATCCAATCGTATCAAATTCGGAACTGCTACCGCTCGTGCTGCTTGACCAGGCAGGCGTTGGAACAAATATCATTCCGTAAACAAAATTCATGGTCTTATTCTGTGATAAGTTTATTCAGGGATTACCCTTCACACCATCAACGATGTACTGCAACTCAAGTAAACAATCGGCACTAAACGACTCGCAATGGTATTGCGACCGGTGACAAAACTTCTCTTTAGTGGTGGAACCTCATTGGTCTTGGAAGCAGCTCCACTGCTGTGAATCGGCACTGATGATACAATTCAATTCCAGAGATTGGGTGCAGGTCTATGACAAGGTATGCTACGGAATCTCTACACAACTAGTGGTGGATTAGTTGTTGGTGGAGATCCGCTGATCAATAATACGTTGCTCAACAAGGATGGGTGGGTGTTCACCACATAACATGGATAACCACGGGAACCCTCAGAGTCCAAGTCTGAAGTTATCTGTGCCATGGCTGGAAATCAATACCGCACCTGATGGATTAGGCACAGGCATCCAGTATCCCACCCCTCAAGAATAATTGATTGAATGGATTTTTAGTGAACTGACAGAAGATAATTTTTCTATTGTATAAGAATTATGAGAATCCTCAAGCAGTCACAAAAGAAGACTTCGACCGGATTTGGAATTCATTTAAATATATAAAGAGATTATTGAAAAGATAATAAAAAATACGGTGAGTTAAAAACTCACCTGATATTGAACCATTTTGTATTGTTCTCTACAATAGTTTGGTGAAGCAGCGGGACTCCAATGTGTTTTTCAAAATTGAGGAAGGATTTAGGTCTGTGCTGAAAACGTTTGTATCTTTTTGAATAGACTACTGACTATCCTCATTGGTATATTCATGATGTTGAAGTTGATGATTATTGTCTAGCAGAACTTCAGGTATTTTTAGTGGAAAAGAAGACTCTTGCAAAAATTCTCTGTTACATCAGGGAAAATATGGTAGCAAATCGCTCCAGGTGCTCAGGGTGGATTGGAGGTTCCTCTAATGCAGCAGGGACCACTGCTGGATATGATAAAAAAATCGGGAAAAGTAAGAAAGAGATATACTTACGGTGACATGGCGTCGAAGAATTGTTTAGACTACCTCAAAAAGCAAAATGGCAGAACAAAATCAGGGGTGGAGTTCTAGAGGAAAGACTTGAAAACTTTGAGACTTTAGTCTCGCGATTGGATTCTGCTATCGAAAAAATTGCTGAGGTAAATAACAATGTGAGTAGGATGTTAGCAGTCCATGAAGAGAGGATCACCAAGCAAGAAGAAATCGACGCGGTGCTGTTTGATAAAATCGACAAACTCCGTGATAAAATGGACAGCGATCATGACATCGTTACTCAACGATTATCATTATTGGAACGGAAACTTTGGATTGGTATTGGAATCCTGGGAGCAATCGTAGCATTTACTAATCCACAAGCAATCAAGACTCTTAAACCCTTGTTATCATCTGCAGAGAGTGCTATAATACAACCAGTGAGTGCCTCTGTGGATGGATTACGTTGACTCCAAGTTTATTGGTCTTGTATCCTCACGTCTAGAAAAGTTTAAAAGAGTCAAGTCAAATCTGTATAACTTTCGTTGCCCCATTTGTGGGGACTCAAAGAAGAACAAGAGCAAGACGAGAGGGTACTTATACGCTGTAAAGGCAAACACTAACTTCAAGTGTCACAACTGTGGTGCTTCGATGTCCCTTAACAACTTTTTGAAACAAGTGGATCCTGCTGTTCATAAGCAGTATGTGCTTGAGAAGTTCAAAGAGGGACATACTGGTAGAAACTTTGTTACTGAGGAACCAGACTTTAAGTTTGAGACACCTAAGTTCAAAAAGAAACTTAAGTTGCCCAAAGCATCAGAAGATCCTAGACCTGCAGGTTATTTGACTGCTAGGAAACTAAACCCAGATCATTTCTACTACGCTAAACATTTTAAAAAGTTTGTAAACAGTCTCAAGCAAACTTTTGATGATGAAAAACATGATGAAGAGCGCATCATTATTCCTCTTTATTATGAAAAGAACTTAATTGGTCTCCAGGGTAGATCTATAAAACCAAACCCTGTTAAATACATTACCGTGATGCTTGATGATGACGCACCAAAGATCTACGGATTGGATAACATCAGAAGAGATGCTCCAGTCTACATTACAGAAGGACCATTCGACAGCACGTTCATTCGCAATGCGATTGCTATGTGCGGAGCTGATGCTAATGTTGATCGTTGGGGGATTAGCAACCGCGTGTGGATTTATGATAATGAACCGCGAAACAGGGAGATCGTCAATCGAATCAGCAAAACAATCGATAGTGGAGATTCCGTAGTCATCTGGCCTGAGGGCATTGATGATAAGGACATAAATGATATGGTTATGTCTGGACTGGACGTTCAGTCCGTGATAGAATCAAATACATATTCTGGATTACAAGCAAAACTTAAATTCACCACCTGGAAGAAAATATGAGCAACGGTATCAAGGTAAAGAAGAGAGACGGGAGAATTGAGTCTCTTGACTTAGATAAGATGCATCTGATGGTTGACGAGGCGTGTCAGGGTCTTGCAGGGGTGTCTGCGAGTCAAGTTGAGATGAAGTCGGGCATTCAGTTCTATGATGGCATTACCACTGAAGAGATTCAAGAGATCTTGATCAAGGCAGCGAGTGACTTGATTGACTTAGATCATCCTAACTATCAGTTTGTGGCAGCACGTCTTCTGTTGTTTGCCTTGCGTAAGCAACTGTATGGCAAGATGAGAGAACTTCCTCATCTGGAATCACACATCATGAGTTGCACAAACATTGATGTGTATGATAAGGGTATCTTTGATAAGTATTCAAAAGAAGAAATCGAGAAGGCAAACTCCTTCATCGATCATGATCGTGATTTCCTGTTCACATATGCTGGATTAAGGCAGGTTGTGGATAAATACCTAGTACAGGATAGAAGTGGTGGTGGAGTGTATGAATCTCCACAGTTCATGTATATCATGATCGCATTGACCATCTTTCAAGAGTATCCAAAAAATACTCGCATGTCATACGTAAAGAGGTACTATGACGCAATCTCAAGACACAAAATCAACATTCCCACACCTATCATGGCGGGAGTGCGAACTCCACTTCGACAATTTGCTAGCTGTGTTCTTGTTGATGTTGATGACACCCTCGATTCTATCTTTAGCTCTGATATGGCTATTGGCAGATACGTTGCACAAAGAGCGGGAATCGGTATCAACGCGGGTCGAATCCGTGGCATCAACAGTAAAATCAGAGGCGGAGAGGTACAACACACAGGCGTTGTCCCCTTCCTTAAAAAGTTTGAAGCAACTGTCCGATGCTGCACGCAAAACGGTATCCGAGGTGGTTCAGCTACAGTCCACTTTCCTATCTGGCATCAAGAAATCGAAGATATCCTAGTTCTTAAGAACAACAAAGGAACAGAAGACAACAGGGTCCGTAAACTTGACTACTCAATCCAGATTTCAAAACTTTTCTACGAACGTTTCATTGCGGATGCAGAGATTAGCCTCTTCTCACCGCATGACGTACCAGGTCTATATGACGCTTTTGGTACTGATAGGTTCGATGATCTATATGTTGATTTGAACGAGATGAGTCTGTTCCAAGAAAGACTATTGGGGCACAGAAACTGATCCTTGATCTGCTGAAAGAGAGAGCAGAGACTGGTCGTGTTTATATCATGAACATTGATCATTGCAACTCTCACTCCTCCTTTAAGGATAAGGTGAACATGAGTAACCTTTGCCAAGAGATTACCCTTCCAACCTACCCTATCAGTCACATTGATGATTATCTGGGTGAGATTGCACTTTGCATTCTTTCCGCTGTCAATGTTGGTAAGGTCAAGTCTGACGACGAGTTGGAAGATCTTTGTGATCTTTCTGTTCGTTCTTTGGATGAACTGATTGACTATCAAGATTACCCTGTAGAGGCAGCTAAGATCGCCACTAAGGCGCGTCGTTCCCTGGGTATTGGATTTATTGGTCTCGCACACTATTTGGCGAAACTTGGATACAAGTATGATTCACAAGAGGCATGGGACGCAGTTCATGGACTGTCTGAGTCCTTTCAGTATTACCTTTTGAAAGCGTCGAATCAACTTGCCAAGGAGAAGGGACACTGTGAATACTTTGGTCGCACCAAGTATGCTGATGGTATCCTGCCGATCGATACATACAAGAAGGATGTAGACGAGATCACCTCTCAGGAGTATCAGCATGATTGGGAGTCTCTTAGGGCATCTATCAATGAGTCAGGGCTCAGACATAGCACTCTGTCCGCACAAATGCCTTCGGAGAGCAGTTCCGTTGTGTCAAATGCAACAAATGGAATCGAACCTCCTAGAGACTACTTGTCCATTAAGAAGTCAAAGAAGGGACCTCTTAAGCAGATTGTTCCGTCATACACCAGTCTGAAGAACAACTATACTCTTCTGTGGGACATGGAAGATAATGGTGGATACATTCGTGTCGTGTCTGTGATGCAAAAGTTCTTCGATCAAGCTATTTCTGGCAACTGGTCGTATAATCCTGAACACTTTGATGATAATGAAGTCCCAGTTTCAGTTATGGCAAATGACCTCTTGACTACATATAAGTATGGTTGGAAGACTTCTTACTATCAGAATACGAATGATCTCAAGAGCGATGAGGTTGAAGAAGAGAAGTCTAACTTAAATAATCTGTTAACCGAATTAGAACAAGCCGAGGAGGGAGAGTGTGAATCCTGTGCAGTTTAAAGTTAGTTCCGTGGAGGACAAGAATATGACAAAAAGTAAGTGCATGAACGGTCTTTAAACACTGAACAAGTAAACTGGAATCATATGATACATTCACAAAAGCAACTGCTGGTGCCACTATAGCACTTTAAGCAGGAGGATAACAAGGGTTCTAAGTGTTTTTGATCGCATTGTGGATTGGTCAAGAGGCCAACTATTGCCTCCCAGATCCGATGCCAATCCAAAGTTTTCCGTTCCAATAATGATAATCGTTGAGTAAACGATGTCATGATCGCTGTCCATTTTATCACGAGTTTGCTCGATTTTATCAAACAAACACCGCGTTACGCTGTGCTTCTTCTGGTTTGGTGATTTCTTCCTCATGAACGGCAAGCTCTACTCACCATTGTTATTTACCTCCGCAATTTTTTCAATGGCAGAGGTCGAATCTAGAGACCAATGGTTCAAAATTAGCAAGTCTTTCTTCTAGAACTTAACCCTGATTTGTTCTGCCATTTTGCTTTTTGAGGTAGTCTAACCAATTCTTTCGACTGCCATGTCCACCGTAAGTATATCTCTTTCTTACTTCCGATTTTTTTATCATATCCAGCAGTTTGGTCCTGCTGCATTAGAGGAACCTCCAAATCCACACTGAGCACCTGGAGCATTTGCTCACCATATTTTCCTTGATGTAACAGAGAAATTTATATAGAGTCTTCTTTACACTACAAATACCCCCGAAGTTCTGTTAGACAATAATCATCAACTTCAACTTCTGGAAATAAACATGAGGATAGGCAAGGTAGTCTATTAAAAAAGATAACAAACGTGTCATCACAGACATAAATCCTTCTCAATTTGAAAAACAACTTGGAGTCGCTGATTCACCAAAAATTTGTGAGGAACAATAAAATGGTTCAATATCAGGTGAGTTTTTAACTCACCTGTATTATATCTTTTTTTCAATAATCTTATTTATATATTTAAAATGATTCAATCCCGGTCGAAGTTTCTTTTGTGACTGCTGAGGATTCTCATAATTCTTAATAGCAAAAAGAGAAGAAAATTATCTTCTGTAAGTTCACTAAAAATCATTCAATCAATTATTCTTGAGGGGTGGGATACGGATGCCTGTGCCGAAATCAATCAGGTGCGGGATTGATTCCAGACATGGCACAGAGAACTTCAGACTTGACTCTGAGGTACCGTGTTATCCCATGTATGTGGAACACCCAACCCATACTGGGGAGCAACTGAATATTGATCAGAGGATCCTCACCAAAAACAACTAATCCACCACTAGTTGTTAGTAGAGATTCCGTAGCATACCTTGTCATAACCTGCAACCAATATCTGAATGAATTGTATCATCAGTGCCGATTCCAGCAGTGAGTAGATGGCTCCAAGACCAATGAGGTTACACCACTAAAGAGAAGTTGTCACCGGTCGCAATACCAGTTGCGATCGTTGTGCCGATTGTTACTTGAGTTGCAGTAACAGCGGGATGGGTGAAGGGTAGATCCCTGAATAAACTTATCAGCAGCAATAAGACAGGATTTTGTGTTACAGGAATGATTTTGTTCAACGCCGCCTGGTCAGCAGCACGAGCGGGGAGCAGTTCCGACTTGATACGATTGGGATATTGTTAGAATCATGACAATAGTGTCACCAACTCTGATGTCTGCAGTGATTCAGGTTCCAAAACCAACAAAGGGACAGGAGCAAACACTAGCACCATTCCTGCGTTAGTAGTAGCAGTTCCAGTAACAGTATTTACAAAAGCAGCCGCTTCCGTGATTAGCAAAAGAAAAACTATTGCTAAATGTAGCGTCCAATGTAGTAAAGGTTGGCAATTCAATGACATGGAAAATCAGTTCCCGCAATGGCAACACCACGGAGAGGCCCAGGGTAGAACCAATAGTCAGGGACTGGTTCTGCGATTGCCAAAAATAGTTGCGTCACCAAAATAAGTACCGTTACCACCCGGGAACCGAATCTGATAAATCACCAGTTTTTGCTGCGCATACTTGACCAAAATGTAGTAACCAGTTCAGTTACAACACGAGTACATAATTTAAGGATAGTTCCACCAGAATTCCAACGGCATCGTTATTTCCCCAAGAGTGCCATGTCTGTTCTATCTATGAATTTAATTGCTATAAGATATATAACTTGTACGAACCTTATGATTATGCCTCTTCACTGGGCATTGATTGCCTTTGTGACAACCTCCAGCAGTTGATCATCCATATCAGTTTGGTCAATTTGACTGCCTTGCCAAGAATAACCAAGACAGATTTCGATCAGTTTTTCGCCTAGTTCCTCGTTCTCAGGGATCTTGGCAACTGCGTCAGAAATGATCTTTGATGCTAATGGGAGAAGAAAACTTAACATGATAACCTCGCGTGTATATTCTATATATCGTCAATCTTTGTTAGAAACGTATCTCCCTAATTTTTTGTCGTAACGTTTGACTTCACCTGGACGAAGACGGTCTCTTGCCTCCTTTGCCTTTGTCATAAAATTTACCAAATTTCATCTTTCGATCTGCTTTGGTAAACTTCTTTGCCTCAGCATCATACCGATCATAACGACTCTCTTTCTTCAGACCATACTTAGCAGCAATCTTTGCTTCTTTTCCTGCCTTTGTTTCTTTCCATAGTGATAGTCGATACTGGTACGAATGACTCTTGCCTTCTCCCAGTCCTCAGGTTTGTTACTCATACCATAGACTTGAGCACGCTCAAGTCCTTTAGCAGCAGATTTAGAAAGCATCAGTCAGACTCGCCAGCTCTTGCTCTATAGGGATTTGGTTTTTCTGCTCTCTTTTGAGCAAGTCTATTCTGATTTTATCAACAGGAGTTATACCCTTATATCCCTTAGCACCAGGAACTTTCTTCTTACCCTGAGGTTGAATTCCTTTGCCTCTAGCAGACATCACACCGCCAGTCTTACGCATTTCGCGAGAGACTTTATCAAAGGCAGTCTTACCAGTTCTGGTTCCACCCTTTTCAGATGGTTACCAGTCTTAACAGTCTTTGCCGGTTCTTTGCAACCTAGTCCGCGTCAGAACAACCTCTCATTAAGTTTCAGTGACTCTCCATTGCACTACAGATTGTGATAACCCATAGGAAGTTTTCCTGCCTGCTGCATCTGCATTTATTTATCCAAGCATGTATTGCGGGTGGGGGTTTGTGGGGGGGGATTCTGAAGCATTCTGCTCTTCTTCGCTAACATGCATCTGAATTCGGATCATCTGCTTCAGCAACCTCAAACTTCGCCATTTTAGCACCTGACTATGTATGGTTGTTCCAGCAGATGTCCAAACATAGTTTCTCTCTCCTTGCTAGGGAGCTACATAACCAACACAGGAACCTATGGCCAGTCTTACCTGCGCGACGGGCAGCATTTCTTTCTGCTGATCTTTGTGGCTGCTCTCTTACGATTTATATCATACAGAAGACATTGCTTCATCACTTCTACTTCTTCATTCTGATTTAGAGTTTTGATAATCTTTTTAGAAACGATCATAGCCTTCTGCGTTTCTCAGGAATTCAATGGGAGTGCTGATTGGAATCACGTCCAAGGTTGCCCGCTTTGCGGAAAGATTTTGTCTTAGACAAAGGTTTCTTCTCTTCCTCAACTTCAGTCTCTCAATAATTTCACCCACCAATCTCCTCTACTGCTTCACCAAGTTTTAGGATTGATCGGATTCTATTCAAACTTTCTTTTCTTTGATGTCTTTTTTTCAGAACTCGGTGTCCAGTCTTGGAGCGACTTCAAATTAAATCCACTAAGATCATCTCTCCAGTTTGACTTTACCCTCTTTAGCAAGTTTTCGCTTTTATTGCTTCAAATTTTTCTGTTCGAGTTCCTCTACAACCTTATTTTCTTCTTCCTCTATAGCTTTCCGCTTCTGCTCTAGCGATCTCGTGCTTAGCTCACTTCATCTTTTTCTTCATAGCTAGCGCCGATTGCCTTACGACGCCTTATCAAACTTAAGAATCAGGCTATACTTTCTTCATCATTATTCACATCACCATCCTCTTTAGCCACAGGATCGAGCTCAGAAGACCATGCTTCTGTGGGACCAATACCGAAATGGGGGTGCTCATAGACCCCATCTTCTTCATGTCTTTACGTGCTTTATCATTATTTTAGACTGACGTTTTCATATCGGTACAGATAGGTATCGTCTTTTTTTTCAGCAATATGTTTACGTATATCTTTGAGATAACATTAAGGGATTTTTACTGATTCCATTAGAAAATGGTAATTCTATTACTTTTTAATCTTATACTTATTTATGAAATTTCGATACTGGTAGTTCGAGTGCTTCTCATAGCATAGATCTAAGTTATCAGTTCCAATCTCTCTTGATTCCAGGAACCCCCTGATGGACCAGGATAATACCAAATGACCATAACATCCACGTAATCCAAGATTTGAACAGTAGTTCTCCTCTGTTAAACAAATCAAGTGATTTTGGCTTTCCTCTCACGAATAAATTTTACCTATCAAACCCGTATTTAAGTTCTCTACAATATGACCTAACGTATAAAAGGATTCCCTTGACGTAATTTTCCCTAAGACCTCTTTGATCGTATCTAGGAGCAATCTCCCACATTTCCGGCAGTAACCTTTTTCTTCTTCATCTTCATACCAGTACGCAACCGCATCAAACAATGCGCGGGTCGTCACCCATCGTCAAGTGACTTTGGTGTTACCTCTTCGGGAATGCTTCGTTAATCATCATCCATGACGGCTTTTCTCATCTTGGATGCATGACGTACCCTCCACACCTTCTGTATCATGTCGTCTCTAACACCTGCAGAAATACACGAATTTGATCAAAGTCATATAACTCACCTTATATTTGGTTGCCAAGTTTGCAAATTCTGCTTGACGATATGAACCAACTACTATATTAAGTTTTTATACCCTGTTCGCTAGCGGTGACTAACACATTGAAAGATTGATCTCATCTCATCATCATTAATAATGCTCTCCTCATAGGTCAGGAACATCTTCTTCATATAAGATACTTTCCATGTCAGGATCTAATGGATTCTTCTTAGGATCCTGAGTTCTCGACGGATAAATTTTTGATCTCCACCTTGTGATGCTTTCTTTGCAGCAGAGACAAGTTCTCATGACCAACTGTTGGGGATTGAAACGTCCGAATGCAACTGTCAGCACTTCTGATTGTTCCGATGAACCCTGATCCGCCTGGTCTGAAGTTGCTGCTTTTATTCTGATCAACTTGAGGCGCACTCTTTTTTAGGTTTTGCTTCAGGAGTTCGATGCACCTCTTGCCTGTTGTGGTTATCATCTTGCGCTTTTTGCTTCTTCTTCACAAGAAAAATAGTTTACCCTGTTATCAGTAGTCGCAACGATATTGCCACGCGGGTCATCCAACACCGTGGACCGTCACTCTGAGTGTTCAGTTTTCTCCCGCTGTAGCCCTACCCTCGTGCCCCCTTGACGCGATGTCTGCCTCAGTTCAGACAAACTGAAAAAGAAACTTTTCATTTATATTGATAATCCTTATTCACAATTTATTTATTATCTCCGTAAAATCTGCCTTCCAAAAACATTACATCTTTGTCTAAATTATAATCAGACCATTTTTAGTTTGGATATCACTTGAAATAAGTTTGCCTGTATGAAACGATAATTATCGATAGGTCTACTACCACCTCTCGGAACTCTTATCCTCATTCTAAGTTCGGATCAAATCTAGGAATAGGGCAGACACGGGAGCAGGATTTTCTTCATATAATACAATCAATATCCACCAAACTTGAATGGTAATATGTTTTTTTAGTAGCATAGAATCCCAAAGTGTCTCTCGTGTTTACCTGGAAGGAAACGCATCTTTGAAACGTGCATAATTGACTTGACCATAATCATCAGTAAATTGATTTCCAGATGGAAATATTTCCCTTATTTGGTATCCTTGCTTACCCCAGTATCATTTACGAACTTAAACGATACCAAACTGCATTGAGTAAGTCACGCATCTCTCTTGCTGCTGATGTTTTTGTCCTCCTAAATCCCACTCTTTGTTTGTAGATCATACTTAAAGGCTGCTATGACCATAATCAGCCTTTACAGATCTATTTAATTCTAACTTATTATCTTTCCCCCCATACAAAAACATAGCGTTCTGGGGCATTGCCATCAGATCCTGCTGGAAGTAAATCCTGCGGGAACTAAATCTTGTGCCTTCACGCCTTAGTATTGTGGTTTCGTATAAAAAAACCCGCCTCGCCAGCATATGACTTGTCTAAACTATTTAGAGTTTTCCTCCAACAAACTCTGCAGTTGACAACACGAGGTGTATTTTCAAGAGTTTCCCTCGTGCTCACATTTAGGTTGCCAGCGAGGTCATGTCAACAACTGCGTTCTTTTAGTCAAACCCAGTAAGCATTTTTCTACCCGCTTTCGTTTGAGAGGCGTAACGACCCCAACGAGTCTTCCAACATAGAAAGACATCATCAATAAGTTTGATCTTCAGGCGACAACTACCTGAGATGCTGTTTCAATCATTTTTTTATTAACCGAAGGACCTTCTTTTTCTTCAAGTGCAAGTTTCAGCGCAAACACCGCCGACTGATTCCTATAAACCTTAAGGACATCTTATGATCTTTGCACCTTCACCAAGTTCTATTAGAGACATACCAAGACTTTGGCCAAAATGTCTCACCTGCCTTTTCATAAATCTTCAAGTGTAAGTAGTTCATTTGCCTCCTGTTCGTCCCATTTGTCGTCATGTTCTTTCAGTATTACGCATACGAATTGTTCGTGTAAGGTTTGATTGCACTCTTTCAGTTTCTTTGCTTTTCATAAGACCATTCATCATTCTGCTTTTTTTCAAATGCCTCCATCAAGTTCTCCTACGATTGCGGTATCTAACGCATGAAGGAATTCACGGATAAAGTGTTCACGCGGGCAGACGGAAACTCCAGTGAGTCTTCTTTTGTATGTAGCAGCAATGATAGTGTATCGATTGCTTGTTTCTGATGTAACTTCGATGTCATTTGTTCACCTCATTCATTGTCGTCCACATGTATTACGCGTTGAACCCTACATCAGGTGGGGGATTGTATCCAACGTTACAAGAACGCTTCGCCTTCATGCAAACAATTGAGTAAAACACCAGTCTGTGATATGTACCTACGGTCCATTGTTTTTCGTTAGTGTCAGTCATTTCCAACTCTTTTTGACCCATTCATCATGGTATTGGTTACGCCAAGCAGAACTGATACCATAAGATGGTTGTACTACTTGTTCAATGTAACGACCCGATTTTCTCTAGCAATATGAGACTTTGTGTCTCAAAGTTTTTCAATCGACCATCAACTTGTGATGCCCACCACACGCACCTGCTCCCTGAACCAACAGGAAAGATAACGATGCAAATGGGTTTTAAGTCTCACAAGGTCGTCCCCTTTTGTTGAATGTCAAATTCCTCCCGATTTACACATCAATCATGACTTATTCTCGAATAGGCTTGATTTTTATCACAAAGTAAAGATTCGGGAGGAATTTGAATTCAACAAAAGGAGGAAAAGCCTGTGAAAGACTTAAAAATCCCATTTGCAATCGTATCTGTCCTGTTAGGTTCAGGAGCAAGTGCTGTGTGGTGGCAGCACAAGTTGATGGTCTGACGTGAAAAACTGGAGACACAAAGTCTCAATATTGCTAGAGAAAACGTCGTTCAATTGAACAAGTAGTACAACCATTTATGGTACAGTTCTTTCTGCTTGGCGCTAACCAATTACCCATGATGAATGGGTCAAAAAAGGAGGTTGGAAATGACTGACACTAACGAAAAAACCAATGGACCGTATGGTAAGTATCAAAGATGTTACTCAATTGTTTGCAACGTGAAGGCGATAGCAGTTCTTGATACGTTACCATTTGATAACAATCCCCCACCTGATGTAGGGTTCAACCGTATATACAGGTGACGACAATGAAGGATGGTTGAAGAATGAACATCGAAGTTACATCAGAACAGGCAATCCCGCTACACGTTATGCATTGCTGCTACATACAAAAGAAGACTCACTGGAGTTCCGTCTGCGCCGCGTGAAACTTAAATCGGAATTCATTCATGCGTTAGATACCGCAATCGTAGCTGAGAACTTGATGACAAGAAAAAAAAGGAGAATGAGGAATGGTCTTATTTTTTGAAAAAGGACCAAAGAAACTGAAGAGGCATCAAAAAAGCTTACACGAAACAATTCGTATGCGGTAAAAACTGAAAGAACATGAACGACAAAATGGGTACGGAAACAGGAGGCAAATGAAACGACTTACGCTTGAAGATTATGAAAAGGCAGGTGAGACATTTGGCCCAAAGTATTGGTTTTGTCTCTAAAGAACTTGGTGAAGGTGCCAAGAGCAGAAAGATGTCCTTAAGGTTATGGAAGCAGTCGGCGGTGTTGCGCTGAAACTTGCACGTGAAGAAAAAGAAGCGTCCTTCGGGTCAATAAAAATGAGATGATTGAAACCGCATACTCAGGGAGGTTGTCCCTGAAGATCAGAACTTATTGATGATTGTCTTCTATGTTTGGAAGACTCGTATGGGTCTTTACTCCTCTACAAACGAAAGAGGGTAGAAAAATGCTTACGGGTTTGACTAAAGAAGCAGTTGTTGACATGACTCGCTGGCCACCTAAAGTGTTGAGCAAGAGGGAACTCTTGAAACAATACACTCAGTTGTTGTCACTCAGGAGTTGGTTGGAGGAAAAATCTAAATAGTTAGGACAAGTCATTATGGCTGCGAGGCGGGTTTTTTATACCGAAACCAAGATACATAAGGCGGTGAAAGGCACAAGATTTAGCTTCAACGCAGGATTTACTCCAGCAGGATCTGATGAAAATGCCCCAGGACGCTATGTTTTTGGCTATGGGGGGAAAGATAATAGTAGAAATTAAATTAGATCTAAAGGGGCTGATATGGTCAAGGCAGCCTTAAGTATGATCTAAAACAAACGAAGTGGGGTATTAGGAGGAGCAAAACAGCAGCGCAGATGAGATGTGTGACTCCTACTCAATGCAGATTCGGTAATCGTTAAGTTCGTAAATGATAAATGGGGTCAAGCAAGGATACCAAAATAAGGGACATATTCCATCGAAATCATTTATGATGATATGGTCAAGTCAGATATGCACGTTTCAAAGATGCGTTCCTTCATGTAAACACGAGAGCACCTTTGGGATTTACTATGCTACTAAAAAAACCATATTACATTCAGTGGTGGATATGGATGATTATATGAAAGAAAAAATCCTGCTCGTCTACACTATTCCTGATTTGATCCGAAACTTAGAATTAGGATAAGAGTTAAGAGAGGTGGTAGTAGCCCTATCAGTAATTATCGTTTCACTACAAGCACTTCAATGTGCATATCAAAACCTAAAATGCTGCTTATGATTTAGACAAAGATTAATGTTTTTGAAGGCAGATTTTACGAGATAATAAAATAATGTATGGAGTATCAATATAAATGAAACGTTTCTTTCAGTTTCTGAATGAGGCAGAATCGCAAGCAAGTATGCAAGCGAGAAAACTGAACCTCAAGAGTGACGGCACGGTAGTTGGATGGACACCGTGGCAATATCGTTTGCGAACTACTGATAAGGGTAAACTAGTTTTTCTTGATAAGAAGAAAGCAACAACGCAAAGATGATAAACCACAACAGGCAAGAGGTGCATCAATTCCTGAAGCAAAACCTAAAACTGCAGTGCGCCTTCAAGTTGATCAGAAGAAAAGCAGCAACTTCAGACCAGGCGGATCAGGGTTCATCGGAACAATCAGAAGTTCTGACAGGTGCATTCGGACGTTTCAATCCACCAACAGGTGGTCATGAGAAATACTTCTCTCTGCTCAAAAAGAAAAGCTATCACAAGGTGGAGATCAAAAATTATCCGTCTAGAAACTTCAGGATCCTAGAAGAATCCATTAGATCCTGACATGAAAGTATCGTATATGAAGAGATGTGTTTTTTTTTTTTTTTTTTTTTTTTTTTTCTTTCGGAACGACTATGAGGAGAGCATTATTAATGATGATGAGATGAGTCAATCTTCAAGTGTTAGTTCACCTAGCGAAAACAGGGATATCAAAAACGTTAATATAGTAGTTGGTTCAGATCGTCAAGCAGGAATTGAAAACTGGCAACCAAATATAACGTTGTGCGAGTATATTGACTTGATCCAATTCGTGTGATTTCTGCAGGTGTTAGAGGATCGTGATGCAGAAGGTCCTGTGGAGGGTATGTCTGCATCCAGATGAGAAAAAGGGGGGGGGGCCGTCATGGATGATGATTTACGAAGCATTCCGAGAGGAACACCAAAGTCACTTGACGATGGTGACACCGCGCATGTTTGAGCGTGCTTATGGGTATGAAGATGAAGAAGAAAAAGGTTACTGCGAAATGTGGGAGATTGCTCCTAGATACGATCAAAAAGAGGTCTAGGGAAAATTACGTCAAGCGGAATCATTATAAGTTAGGTGATATTGTAGAGAAACTTAAATACTTGGTTTGATAGGTAAAAATTATTCTAGAGGAACAAATCACTTGATTTGTGTAAACAGAGGAGAACTACATGTTCAAATTTGGATTCGTGATGTTATGGAGTCAGTGGTAAATTACTGCGTCCATAGGGGTTCCTGGAAATCAAAAGAGGAGATTGGAACTGATAAACTTAGATTCTTATTGCTATGCGAAGCACTGGAACTACAGTATCAGAATGTCATAAATAAGTATAAGATAAAAAGTTGATAGGATATTACCCATGTCTAATGGAAATCCCGGTAAAAATCCCTTAATGAATCTTCAAAGATATACTTAAACATATTGCTGAAAAAAAAGACGATACATATTGGAACCAGATATGAAAAAAAACGTCAGCTCTAATAATGAGAAAGACGTAAAGACATGAAGGAAGATGGGGTCTATGATGCAAAACCCCCATTTCGGTATTGGCAACAGGAAGCATGTCTTCTGAGGCACTCGATCCTGTTGGCAAAGAGGATGGTGATGTGAATAATGATGGTAAGAAAGATAGCACTGATTTATTTGATGAAGCGTCGTAAGGCAAATCGGCGCTCTATGAGAAAAAGATGAAGAGCAAGCAGATGATCGCTAGAGCAGGAAGCGAACGCTATAGAGAAGAAGAAAATAAGGTGGTAGAGGAACTCGAAACAGAAAAATTTGAAGCAGTAAAGCGAAACTGCTAAAGGGGTAGTCAAACTGAGAGATGATCTTAGTGATTTAATTGAAGTCGCTCCAATGACTGGACACCGAGTCTGAAAAAAGATCCATGAAAAGAAAGTTGAGAAATAGAATCCAAGAATCAATTCCTAAACTGGGTGAAGTAGTAGAGGAGATTGTGGTGTGAAATTATTGAGATGACTGAAAGTTGAGGGAAGAGAAGAACCTTTGCCTAAGGACAAAAAATGTCCGGCAAGCGGGCAACCTTGGGACGTGATGCAATCAGGCACTCCATGATCCTGAGAACGCCAGAAGGCATATGATCGTCTCTCAAAAGATTATCAACAAACTCTAAATCAGGAATGAGGAAGTTGAGGTTGATGAAGCAATGTCCTCTTATGATAGAAATCGTAAGAGAGCAGCACAAAGAGCAGCAGATAGAAATGCTGCCCGTGCAGCAGGCAAGACTGGTGTAGTTCCTGGTGTTGGTTATGTATCTCCTAGAAAGGAGAGAGAAACTTATGTTGATTCCGCAGGCACAACCAGACACAAGTCAGGTGCTAAAATGGGGAAGTGAGGTTGCTGAAGAGATGATCCTAAGTCAGATGCAATGTAGCCCCGTGCAAGAAAGAAGCAAAATGCTTCAGAAGCAATACATGCTTGATAAAGATCAGAACTCAGATGCAGAAGAGGGAAAACTTCCTATGGGTTCTCAAGATCTGGTAGTGCGATGGGAGAGACACTGAAACTAATGAAGAGGTTGTTTGAGCGCACTAGGTTTGAAAAAGAAACCGGCAAAGAACTTTAAGACTGGTAAACCCATCTCGAGAAGTGTGGAACCAGAACTGAGCACGACTCCTTGATAAAGTCTCTCGCGAAATGCGTAAGACAGTCCGGTGTCATGTCATCTAGAGGTAAAGAATCAACCTCAAGGCAAGAAGAAAGAGGGAAGGGTGCTAAGGGTTATAAAGGTGTAACCCCAGTTGACAAAATAAGAACAGACTTGCTCAGCAGAGAAGCAGCACAACCAAATCCTTACAGAGTCAAGAAGCTAGGTGCGAGTCCGAGCTGATGGCCTGCCGTATCTAAAAAAGCAGCACGGATTCTGTCGGGATAGTTCGTGCCATCCAAAGATTAGAGGTTTGAGTGATTGGCATCCCGAGCTACGACATCCTGAGCAGCTGCAAAAGGCAGAGCTGCTGGACCATGAGAAAGAGTGATGTAAAGACATTTGCATCCACTCAAACACGAAACTCCCTGAGAAGGGAGTTTGCCTAAGGAGGAACAGTCAAGTAATGAACGGTACGATACAGAGAAAAAAGAAGACTGCTAAAGTCAGGACCGAACGGCATGAAGTTCGAGTAAGTTTATATGATAAGGCGACAGGAGGCAAGAGATCGTCCTTCGTCCAGGAGAAGTGACGAAACGGGTCCTGACAAAGACCTTAGGGAGGTACGTCCTCAATAGAGAGTAGACGACCTATATAGTAATGTACACGCGAGGTCAATCATGTTAGCGTTTCGTACTTCCCTTAGCATTCTAAGATGCAATTATCTGACGCAGTTGCCAAGATTCCTGATATCGAGGAACACTGGGTGAGAACTGATTGGAAATTTGTTTTGTCATTCTTGGTCGAAGGCAGTTAGATTGACCAAGACTGAGATTGATGATCACCTCTGGATGTTGTCACTAAGGCCATTAATGCCCGTGAAGAGGCATAATCATAGGTCAACAATTTTATAAAATATATTATAGCAATTAAATTCATAGAGAGAAAGACATGGCACTCTGGGAAATAACGATTGCCGTTGGACTGGTGGACAGTATCCTTAACTGATGATTACTCGTGTTGTTAACTGGAAACTGGTATACATTTGTCAAGTAGGCGAGCAAAAACTGGTGATGTTATCAGATTCGGTGCCCGTGGTCAGCGTAACGGTAATATTTTGGTGACGCAACTATTGTGGCAAATCGCAGGAACACAGTCCCTGACATTGGTTCTACCCTGGGTCTCAGTGGTGGTTGCCATTGCGGGAACTGAATTTCCATGTAGTGAATTGCCACGTTTACTACATTGCGACGCTACATTTAGCAATAGTTCTTTTGCCTAATCACGAAGCGGCCTTGCTTTGTAAATACTTGTACTGGAACTGCTACTACTAAACGCAGGAATTGGGCTAGTGTTGCTCCTGTCTTTGTTGGTTTTGAAACCTGATCACTGAAGACATCAGAGTTGGGATGACATATTGTCAATTGATGTCTAACAATATCCCAATCGTATCAATCCGGAACTGCTACCGCTCGTGCTGTGACCAGGCGGCGTTGGAAACTATCATTCTGTAACAAAAATCCTGGTCTTATTGCTGCTGATAAGTTATTCAGGGATCTACCTTCACACCATCACCGCTGTTACTGCAACTCAAGTAACAATCGGCCCAAACGATCGCAACTGGGATTGCGACGTGTTTGACAAAAACTTCTCTTTAGGGGTGGGAACCTCATGGTCTTGGAGCATCTCTCACTGCTGGAATCGGCACTGATGAACAATTCAATTCAGAGATTGGTTGCAGGTTATGACAGGTATGCTACGGAATCTCTACTACAAGTAGGGTGGATTAGTTGTTGGGGAGGATCGCTGATCAATATCACGTTGCTCACCAAGGATGGCGTTGGTGTTACCAATACATGGATAACCAACCCCCGGTAACCTCAGAGTCAAGTCTGAAGTTCTCACCTGTGCATGTCTGCGAACAATACCGCACTGATGGATTAGGCACAGGCATCCGTTTTGACTCCCACCCTCAAGAAAATTGATTGAATGATTTTTAGTGAACTGACAGAAGATAATTTTTTCTCTTTGCTATTAAGAATTATGAGAATCCTCAAGCAGTACAAAAGAAGACTTCGACCGGGATTTGAACATTTTAAATATAAAAGAGATTATTGAAAGATTGATAAAAATACAGGGTGATAAACAAAATCACCTGATATTGAACCATTTATTGTTCTCACATATTTTTGGGTGAAGCAGCGACTCATGTTGTTTTCAAAATGAGAAGGATTTATAGGTCTCGTTGATGAAAAACGTTTGTTATCTTTGAATAGACTACCTGACTAGTCCTCATTGTTATATTCATGATGTTGAAGTTGATGATTATTGTTTCTAACAGAACTCAGGGTATTTCGTAGTGGAAAAGAAGAATCTTGATTAAAATCTCTGGTACATCAGGGAAAATATGGTAGCAAATGCTCCCAGAGGTGCTCAGGGTGGATTGGATTTGGAGGTTCCTCTAATGCAGCAGGACCAACTGCTGGATATGATAAAAAATCGGGAAAGTAAGAAAGAGATATACTTACGGGTGGACATGGCAGTCGAAAGAATGGGTTAGACTACCTCAAAAAGCAAAATGGACAGAAACAATCAGGGTTGAAGTTCTAGAAGAAAGACTTGTAATTTTGATGACAATGGTCTCTAGATTAGACTCTGCATTGAAAAAATTGCGGAGGTAAATAAACATGTGAGTAGGATGCTTGCCGTTCATGAGGAAAGAATCACCAAACAAGAGGAAGAATTCGACTGTCGGTTGTTGTTTGATAAAAATCGACAAACTCCGTGATAAAAGGGACAGCGATAATGACATCGTTACTCAACGATTATCATTATTGAACGGAAAATTTGGATTGGCATCGGAATCTTGGAGAAGCAATAGTTTGACTCTACCAATCCACAAATGCGATTCAAAAACACTTAGACCCATTGTTATCTCTGCTGAAAGTGCTATATGGCACAGCAGTTGCTTGTGAATGGATCATATTGATGTCCAAGTTTACTTGCTCCGTATTAAAGACGGTCATGCCTTTAACTTCCACCTTCGCATCCTCCACGGAACTTACTTTAAACTGCACAGGATTCACACTCTCCCTCCTCGGCTTGTTCTAATTCGGTTAACAGATTATTTAAGTTAGACTTCTCTTCTTCAACCTCATCGCTCTTGAGGTCATTCGTATTCTGATAGTAAGAAGTCTTCCAACCATACTTATATGTAGTCAGAAGGTCATTTGCCATAACTGAAACTGGGACTTCATTATCGTCAAAGTGTTCAGGGTTATACGACCAGTTGCCAGAAATAGCCTGATCGAAGAACTTTTGCATCACAGACACGACACGAATGTATCCACCATTATCTTCCATGTCCCACAGAAGAGTGTAGTTGTTCTTCAGACTGGTGTATGACGGAACAATCTGCTTAAGAGGTCCCTTCTTCGACTTCTTAATGGACAAGTAGTCTCTAGGAGGTTCGATTCCATTTGTTGCATTTGACACAACGGAACTGCTCTCCGAAGGCATTTGTGCGGACAGAGTGCTATGTCTGAGCCCTGACTCATTGATAGATGCCCTAAGAGACTCCCAATCATGCTGATACTCCTGAGTGGTGATCTCGTCTACATCCTTCTTGTATGTATCGATCGGTAAGATACCATCAGCATACTTGGTGCGACCAAAGTATTCGCAGTGTCCTTTCTCTTTGGCAAGTTGATTGGACGACTTCAGAAGGTAATACTGGAAGGACTCAGACAGTCCATGAACAGCATCCCATGCTTCTTGAGAATCATACTTGTATCCAAGTTTCGCCAAGTAGTGTGCGAGACCAATAAACCAATACCCAGGGAACGACGCGCCTTAGTGGCGATTCTAGCTGCCTCTACAGGATAATCTTGATAGTCAATCAGTTCATCCAAAGAACGAACAGAAAGATCACAAAGATCTTCCAACTCGTCGTCAGACTTGACCTTACCAACATTAACAGCAGAGAGGAATGCAGAGAGCAATCTCACCCAGGTAATCATCAATATGACTTAGTGGGTATGTTGGAAGAGTAATCTCCTGACAAAGATTACTCATGGTTACTTATCTTTGAAGGAAGAGTGAGAGTTACAATGATCGATGTTCATAATATAAACACGACCAGTCTCTGCTCTCTCCTTCAGGAGATCCAGGATCAGTTTCTGTGCCCCGATAGTCTTTCTTGGAACAGACTCATCTCGTTCAAAATCAACATATAGATCATCGAACCTATCAGTACCAAAAGCGTCATATAGACCTGGTACGTCATGCGGTGAGAAGAGGCTAATCTCTGCATCCGCAATGAAACGTTCGTAGAAAAGTTTTGAAATCTGGATTGAGTAGTCAAGTTTACGGACCCTGTTGTCTTCTGTTCCTTTGTTGTTCTTAAGAACTAGGATATCTTCGATTTCTTGATGCCAGATAGGAAAGTGGACTGTAGCTGAACCACCTCGGATACCGTTTTGCGTGCAGCATCGGACAGTTGCTTCAAACTTTTTAAGGAAGGGGACAACGCCTGTGTGTTGTACCTCTCCGCCTCTGATTTTACTGTTGATGCCACGGATTCGACCCGCGTTGATACCGATTCCCGCTCTTTGTGCAACGTATCTGCCAATAGCCATATCAGAGCTAAAGATAGAATCGAGGGTGTCATCAACATCAACAAGAACACAGCTAGCAAATTGTCGAAGTGGAGTTCGCACTCCGCCATGATAGGTGTGGGAATGTTGATTTTGTGTCTTGAGATTGCGTCATAGTACCTCTTTACGTATGACATGCGAGTATTTTTTGGATACTCTTGGAAGATGGTCAATGCGATCATGATATACATGAATTGTGGAGATTCATACACTCCACCACCACTTCTATCCTGTACTAGGTATTTATCCACAACCTGCCTTAATCCAGCATATGTGAACAGGAAATCACGATCATGATCAATGAAGGAGTTTGCCTTATTGATTTCCTCTTTTGAATACTTGTCAAAGATTTCTTTATCATACACATCGATGTTTGTGCAACTCATGATGTGAGTTCCAGATGAGGCAGTTCTCTCATCTTGCCATACAGTTGCTTACGCAAGGCAAACAACAGAAGACGTGCTGCCACAAACTGATAGTTGGGATGATCCAAGTCAATCAAGTCACTCGCTGCCTTGATCAAGATCTCTTGAATCTCTTCAGTGGTAATGCCGTCATAGAACTGAATGCCCGACTTCATCTCAACTTGACTCGCAGACACCCTGCAAGACCCTGACACGCCTCGTCAACCATCAGATGCATCTTATCTAAGTCAAGAGACTCAATTCTCCCGTCTCTCTTCTTTACCTTGATACCGTTGCTCATATTTTCTTCCAGGTGGTGAATTTAAGTTTTGCTTGTAATCCAGAATATGTATTTGATTCTATCACGGACTGAACATCCAGTCCAGACATAACCATATCATTTATGTCCTTATCATCAATGCCCTCAGGCCAGATGACTATGGAATCTCCACTATCGATTGTTTTACTGATTCGATTGACGATCTCCCTGTTTCGTGGTTCATTGTCATAAATCCAACACGGATTGCTAATCCCCCAACGACTGATATCAAGATCAGCTCCGCACATAGCAATCGCATTGCGAATGAGTGTGCTGTCGAAAGGTCCCTCTGTAATGTAGACTGGAGCATCTGTTCTGATGTTATCCAATCCGTAGATTTTTGGTGCGTCATCATCAAGCATCACGGTAATGTATTTAACAGGGTTGGGATCTATAGATCTTCCCTGAAACCCAATTAAGTTCTTTTCATAATATAGCGGAATAATGATCCTGTCTTCATCATGCTTCTCACTATCAAAAGTTGGTTTGAGACTATTGGCAAACTTTTTGAAATGTTTAGCATAGTAGAAATGATCTGGGTTTAGTTTCCTAGCAGTCAAATAACCTGCAGGTCTTGGATCTTCTGATGCTTTGGGCAACTTAAGTTTCTTTTTGAACTTAGGTGCCTCAAACTTAAAGTCTGGTTCCTCAGCAACAAAGTTTCTACCAGTGTGTCCCTCTTTGAACTTCTCAAGCACATACTGCTTATGAACAGCAGGATCCACTTGTTTCAAAAAGTTGTTAAGAGACATCGAGGCACCACAGTTGTGGCACTTGAAGTTAGTGTTTGCCTTTACAGCGTATAAGTATCCTCTCGTCTTACTCTTATTCTTCTTTGAGTCCCCACAAATGGGGCAACGAAAGTTATACAGATTTGATTTGACTCTTTTAAACTTTTCTAAACGTGAGGATACAAGACCAATAAACTTGGAGTCAACGTAATCCATTCACAGAGGCACTCACTGGTTGTATTATAGCACTCTCTGCAGACGATAACAAGGGTTTAAGAGTCTTGATTGCTTGTGGATTAGTTAACGCTACGATTGCTCCCAAGATTCCAATACCAATCCAAAGTTTCCGTTCCAATAATGATAATCGTTGAGTAACGATGTCATGATCGCTGTCCATTTTATCACGGAGTTTGTCGATTTTATCAAACAGCACCGCGTCGATTTCTTCTTGCTTGGTGATCCTCTCTTCATGGACTGCTAACATCCTACTCACATTGTTATTTACCTCAGCAATTTTTTCGATAGGCAGAAGTCCAATCCTAGAGACTAATGTCTCGAAGTTCAAGTCTTTCTCTAGAACTCTCAACCCTGATTTGTTCTGCCATTTTGCGTTTGAGGTAGTCTAACCAATTCTTTCGAACTGCCATGTCCACCTCGTAAGTATATCTCTTCTTACTTTCCCGATTATTTTTTTTATTTCATCTCCAGCAGTTGTCCTGACTGCATTAGAGGAACCTCAATCCACCCTGAGCACCTGGAGCATTGCCTACCATATGTTCCCTGATGTAACAGAGAATTTTATCAAGAGTCTTCTTTTCCACTACAAATACACCTGAAGTTCTGTTAGACAATAATCATCAACCACTTTCAACATCATGAATATAACAATGAGGATAGTCAGGTAGTCATATTCAAAAAGATAAACAAACGTTTTCATCACAGACCATAAATCCTTCTCAATTTTGAAAACAACATTGGAGTCGCTGCTTCACAGAAAAATATTGTAGAGAACAATTAAAATGGTTCAAATCGGGTGAGTTTTTTAACTCACCTGGATTTTATATCTTTTTCAATAATCTCTTTATATATTTCAAATGATTCAAATCCCGGTCGAAGTCTTTTTTGTGACATGCTTGAGTGATTTCATAATTCTAATAGCAAATGAGAAGGAAAATTATCTTCTGTCAGTTCACTAAAAATCATTCAATCAATTATTCTTGAGGGGTGGGATCTGGATGCCTGTGCCTAATCATCAGGTGCGGTATTGATTCCAGACATGGCACAGAGAACTTCAGGACTTGATCTGAGGTTTAGCCGTGGTTATCCATGGATGTGGTAACACCACCCATCTGAGTGAGGCAACGATGATATGATCAGCGGATCTCCACACAACAACTAAATCCACACTAGTTGTAGTAGAGATTCCGTAGAGACCTTTCATAACCTGCAACCAATCTCTGGAATTGGATGTATCATCAGTGCCGATTTCCCAGAGTGAGAGATGCTCCAAGACCAATGAGGTTACCACCACTAAAGAGAAGTTTGTCACCGGTCGCAATACAGTCTTGCGATCGTTTTTTTTTTTTTGTTTTTTGCCCCGATTGTACTTGAGTTGCAGTAACAGCGGTGAGGTGTGAAGGGTAGATCCTGAATAAACTTATCAGCAGCAATAAGACCCAGGAATTTTTGTTACAGGAATGAGATTTGTTCCAACGCCTGCCGGGTCAGCAGCCACGAGCCGGTACGCTAGTTCCGATTGATACGATTGGGATTTGTTAGAATCATTGACAATAGTGTCACCAACTTTGATGTCTTCAGTGATCAGGTTTCAAAAAACCAACAAAGACAGGATGCAACATTTAGCACAATTCTGCGGTAGTAGTAGCAGTCAGTAAACAGTATTTACAAAAGCAGCCGCTTCGTGATTAGCAAAAGAACTATTGCTAAATGTAGGCGTCCAATGTAGTAAACGTTGGCAATTCACGACATGGAAAATCAGTGTCCCGGCAATGGCAACACCACTGAGACCCAGGTAGAACACAATAGTCAGGACTGTGTTTCCTCGACGAGAATGTGCAACAATAGTTGCGTCACAAAATAAGTACCGTACACCACGGGCACCGAATCTGAGAACATCACCAGTTTTGCTGCGCTACTTGACCCAAATGTAGTACAGTTCCAGTTACACACGGTATATAAAGTAAGGATTACTGTTCCAACAGATCCAACGCATCATTATTGCCCCAAAGTGCCATGTCTTTCTTCCGATAATTTACTTGATATTAGATATTTATAAAAAGGAATTACTCGCCGTCTCTCTTATTGATTGCCTTTGTGACAACCTCCAGCAGTTGATCATCCATATCAGTTTTGGTCAATTTGACTGCTTGCCAAGAATAACCAAGACAGATTTCGATCAGTTTTTCGCCTAGTTCCTCGTTCTCAGGGATCTTGGCAACTGCGTCAGAAATGATCTTTGATGCTAATGGGAGAAGAAAACTTAACATGATAACCTCGCGTGTATATTCTATATATCGTCAATCTTTGTTAGAAACATATCTCCCTAATTTTTTGTCGTAACGTTTGACTTCACCTGGGCGAAGACGGTCTCTTGCTTCCTTTGCTTTGTCATAAAATTTACCAAATTTCATCTTTCGATCTGCTTTGGTAAACTTCTTTGCCTCAGCATCATACCGATCATAACGACTCTCTTTCTTCAGACCATACTTAGCAGCAATCTTTGCTTTCTTTTCCTGCCTTTGTTTCTTTCCATAGTGATAGTCGATACTGGTACGAATGACTCTTGCCTTCTCCCAGTCCTCAGGTTTGTTACTCATACCATAGACTTGAGCACGCTCAAGTCCTTTAGCAGCAGATTTAGAAAGCATCAGTCAGACTCGCCAGCTCTTGCTCTATAGGGATTTGGTTTTTCTGCTCTCTTTTGAGCAAGTCTATTCTGATTTTATCAACAGGAGTTATACCCTTATATCCCTTAGCACCAGGAACTTTCTTCTTACCCTGAGGTTGAATTCCTTTGCCTCTAGCAGACATCACACCGCCAGTCTTACGCATTTCGCGAGAGACTTTATCAAAGGCAGTCTTACCAGTTCTGGTGCCACCCTTTCGCAGTGGTTTACCAGTAGTGAAGTCCTTACCAGTCTCCTTAGCATAGCGAGTGCGCTCAGACACAACCTCTTCATTAGTTTCAGTGCTCTCCATTGCACTACACCAGATCTTGAGAACCATAGTGAAGTTTTCCCTGCTTCTGCATCTGCATTCCATCTTATCAAGCATGTATTTGCTTCTGAAGCATTTGTTCTTCTTCGCTAACATTGCATTGGACTTAGGATCATCTGCTTCAGCAACCTCCCAACGTCCTCCAGTTTAGCACCTGACTTATGTCTGGTTGTTCCAGCAGAAGTCAACCTAAGTTTCTCCACTCCTGTCTAGGAGATACATAACCAACACCAGGAACATGCCAGTTCTACCTGCTGCGCGGCAGCATTCTTTCTGCTGGCTTCTTTGTGCTGCCTCGTACGATGTCTATCATAAGAAGACATTGCTTCATCAAACTTCTACTTCTTCATTCTGATTTAGAGTTTTTGATAAATCTTTGAACGATCATATGCCTTCTGGGTTTCCAGATCAATGGGAGTGCTGATTGGCATCACGTCCAAGGTTGCCCGCTTTGCGGAACATTTTGTCTTAGGCAAAAAGGTTTCTTCTTCTCCTCAACTTCGTCATCTCAATAATTCACACACAATTCCTCTACTGCTTCACCAAGTTTTAGGATTGATCTTGATCTATTCTCAACTTCTTTTCTTTGATCTTTTTTTCAGACTCGGTGTCAGTCATGGAGCGACTTCCAATAAATCACTAAGATCATCTCTCCAGTTTGACTTACCCTCTTTAGCAAAGTTTCGATTTTACTGCTTCAAATTTTTTCTAGTTCGAGTTCCTCACAACCTTATTTTTTCTTCCTCTATAGCTTTCGCTTCTGCTCTAGCGATCTTCTGCTTGCTCCTTCATCTTTTTCTCATAGCAGCGCCGCGATTCGCCTACGACGCTTCATCTAAATAAGAATCAGTGCTATCTTCTTACCATCGTATTCACATCACCATCCTTCTTTGCCCAACAGGATCGAGTGCCTCAGAAGAAATGCATTCCTGTTGGACACTACCGAAATGGGGTTGCTCATAGACCCCATCTTATTCATGTATTTACTTGTTTCTCATATTAGGACTGGACGTTTTTCATATCTGGTTCCAGATATGTATCGTCCTTTTTTTCAGCAATATGTTCTAAAGTATTATTTTGAGATATCATTTAAGGGATTTTTACCGATTCCCTTAGACATGGTAATTCTATACTTTTTATCTTATACTTAGTATGAAATTCTTGATACTGGTCGTTCCAGTGTTCTCATAGCATAAGATCTAAGTTTTATCCGTTCCAATCTTTTTGATTTCAGGAACCCCCTGATGGACAGGATATTTACACTGACTCCATAACATCACGAATCTCAGATTTGAACATGTAGTTCTCGCTGTACACAAATTCAAGTTGATTTGTTCTCCTCTACGATAGTTTCACCATCAAACCAGTAATTTAAGTTCTCTACATTCACCTAACTTATAAATGCTTCCCTTGACGTAATTTTCCCTAAGACCTCTTTGATCGTATCTAGGAGCAATCTCCCACATTTCTGCAGTAAACCCTTTTCTTCTTCATCTTCATACCAGTACGCCAACGCATACCAAACAATGCGCGGTGTCACCATCGTCAAGTGACTTGGTTGCTTCCTCTTCGAATGCTTCGTAATCATCATCCATGACGGTTTTATCATCTTGGTGCAGACATACCCTCCACACCTTCTGCATCAGCGTCTCTAAACACCGCAGAAATCACACGAATTTGAATCAAAGTCATATACACTCACCGTTATATTTGTGTTGCCAGTTTTCAAAATTCTGATGACGATCTGAACCAACTACTATATAACGTTTGATCTCCCTGTTCGCATGCGGTGACTAACACATTGAAGATTGATCTCATCTCATCATCATTAATATGCTCTCCTCATAGTCAGGGAACATCTTTCTTCATATAAGATACTTCATTCAGGATCTAATGGATCTTCTTAGGATCCCGAGTTCTAGACGGATAAATTTTTAGATCTCCACCTTGTGATGCTTCTTTGCCAGCAGAGAGAAGTTTCTCATGACCAACTGTTGGTTTTTATGAAAAGTCCGAATTGCAACTGTCCAGAACTTCTGCATTGTTCGATGAACCTGGATCCGCATGGTCTGAAAGTTGCTGCTTTTTCTTCTGATCAACTTGAGGCGCACTCTTTTTAGTTTGATCAGAGTTGATGCACCTCTTGCCTGTTGTGGTTTATCATCTTGCGCGTTGCTTTCTTATTATCAAGAAAAACCTAGTTTACCCTTATCAGTAGTCGCAACGATATTGCAGGGTGTCCATCCAAACTACCGCTGACCGTCAATCTTGGAGTTCAGTTTTTCTCGCTTGCATATTGCTTGCGATTCCTGCCCTCATTCAGAAACTGAAAGAAACTTTTCATTTATATTGATAATCCTATACATTATTTATTATCTCGTAAATCTGCCTTCAAAAAACATTACATCTTTGTCTAAATATAATCAGACATTTTAGGGTTTTGATATCACTTGAACGTGCGGTAGTGAAACGATAGTAAGTATCGATAGGTCTACTACCACTTCTTAAACTCTTATCCTAATTCTAAGTTTCGGATCAAATCTAGAAGTGGAGAAGAGCAGGATTTTCTTCAATAATACAATCCATATCCACCAACTTGAAATGTAATCTGTTTTTTAGTAGCATAGTAATCCCAAAGTGCTCTCGTGTTCCGATGAAGGAACGCCTCTTTGAACGTGCATAATCTCGATTGACCAGATCATCTGTAAATGATTTCGATGGAAATATTCCCTTATTTGGTATTCCCTTGCTTACACCAATTTTATCATTACGAACTTACCGATACAACTGCATTGGAGTAAGTCCACGCATCTTCATCTGCTGTGTGTTTTGCTCCTCCTAATTCCCCACTCTTGGTTTTAGATCATACTTAAGGCTGCCTTGACCATAATCAGACTTTTTAGATCTAATTAATTTCTAACTTATTATCTTGTCCCCCCATACAAAAACATAGCGTCTGGGGCATTTGCATCAGATCCTGCTGGGAGTAAATCCTGCGGGAACTAATCTTGTGCCTTCAACGCCTATGTATTTTGGTTTCGTCATATAAAAAACCCGCCTCGCCAGCAATATGACTTTTCTAACTATTTAGAGTTTTCCTCCTCCAACAACTCCTGAGTTGACAACACGAGTGTATTGTTCAAGACGTTCCCTCTTGCTCACAACTTTTAGGTGCCAGCGAGTCATGCAACAACTTGCTTCTTTAGTCAAAACCGTAAGCATTTTCTACCCTCTTTCGTTTTGAAGGAGTAAAGACCCATACGAGTCTTCCAAACATATAAGAAGACATCATCAAAAGTTCTGATCCCTTAGGGACAAACTACTTGAGATGCTGTTCAATCATCTTTTATTGAACCCGAAAGGACCTTCTTTTTCTTCAAGTGCAAGTTTCAGCGCAACAACCGCCGACGCTTCCATAAACCTTAAGGAAATCTTCTGCTCTTGCACCTTCACCAAGTTCTTTAGAGACATACCAATACTTTGGCCAAAATGTCTCACCTGCCTTTTCATAATCTTCAAGTGTAATAGTTTCATTTGCACCTGTTTGTACCCCATCCATTTTGTCGTCATGTTCTTTCAGTTTAGCCATCACGAATGTTTCGTGTAAGCGTTTGATTGCCTCCTTCAGTTTCTTTGGTCTTTCATAAGACATTCATCATTCTGCTTTTTTTCTGGCTTCATCAAGTTCTCCTACGATTGCGGTTATCTAACGCATGAATGAAATTCACGGATAAGTTTCACGCGGGCAGGACGGAAACTACAGGAGTCTTCTTTTGTAATGTAGCAAGCAATGCATAACGTTTTGTAGCGATTGCTTGTTCTGATGTAACTTCGATGTCATTCTTCACCCTTCATTGTCGTCACTGTATACGGTTTGAAACCATACATAGGGTGGGGGATTGTATCAAACGTATCAAGAACTGCTTCGCCTTCACTTGCAAACAAGTCAGGTAACCAGTCTTTGATACTGGTCCCATACGGTCCATGTTTTTCGTTAGTGTCAAGTCATTTCCAACCTCTTTTTGACCCATCATCATGGTATGGTACGCCAAGCAGAACTGATACATAAGATGGTTGTACTACTTTTCAAGGTACGACGATTTTTCTACTAGCCAAATATTGAGACTTTGGTCTCCAAGTTTTCAACTCGACATCAACTTGTGATGCCCACCACACAGCATATGCTCCTGACAACAGGAAAGATACGATTGCAAAATGGGAGTTTTAAGTCTTTCACAGGTCTTCCTCTTTTGTTGATGTCAAATTCCCTCCGAGTTCTACATCCAATTCAGACTTATTTCTCGAATAGTCTTGATTTATCCACAAGAAAAGAATTCGGGATGGATAAAACCCTTTTGTATTACATGAATAAAGCATGACGTTAAAACAACTGCATCATGCATACTCATTTCAAGAGAACACAAATCTCCTTCCTTACGGTTTTAAGATCTAGTGAACGTCAAACTCGCCCCCCGGGATACGATGCTTTCAGTTATCTACATTCATTTCTAGCCCTCATCAAAAGATGTGTCAAGTGCCATACATGCCTCCCTTTTTCTTGAGCAAGATACCAACAGATATCACCCAGTTTTTTTTTTCAGTTTCATGTGAAAAATGTTTTCTTCACTGTGAGGTTTGCCTTGGAAAAATAATTTTCTTACTACCTCGGTAAACTCACCAGAATCAAGCGCACAAATCCAATTAGCTGCTTCTTGTCAATAGTTCGAGTGAATTACAATCTTCTGAAAGTTCAAGCGAGTTTGTTCCTCTGAAGAAATGATGCATTATCCAATGAAGGATCAATAGTCACGCCACTAAACAAATTCAAAGTACTTTTCGTGTCAACTTTAGTCATGGAAATCTGAAATAAATGGTATCTATTATTTGAGGAAGTTTCGTAGAGTTGGCAAATTTTGGACACCAAACCTCAATGTATTCAACCTCACTCCAACTTCCACCAACACCACCATCCATATTGACAACGATATCACGAGTGGGAAGTTGTTTGCCATTAGAAACATCAATGATGTCGCCAGGCAGAGGGTTGAACGTGAAGTAGTGTCCATCCCAGTATTTGTTTCTAGAATGCATAAGATTGACTGCATCTCTTTCGATACCACAGTCAGCAATCTTTTTGCCATCGGGATCAAATACAGAATAATAACCGTTCATGAAAATTTGAATCCTTCGAAGGACTTCTTTGGTTTCTCCTCGTAATTATACTCCTCTTCCTGACCACTGTCAAGAATGTCATCTTGTGCAGATTGCTCACAATCATAGAGTCGCATCTTGGCACGATCAATACCTACTACAAAGCGTTTGAAGATACTGAGGATCATTATAACGATTCTTCAACTGCTTGACCATTATTTGTCCAAGTAGTTCAAGTTCCTCAGTAGAAATAAGGGCAAAACATAAGATCAGCAGTAGCAGGGAGACCAAAGGACTCAGAAGTGTCAGTAAGCTCAATATCACTGCTACCATAACCAGAACGAGTGGTCTGCGTGGCAGATACGATAGGGAGGTTTGCTTCAACAGCCAACCCTCTAAGTTCCTCTGCAATTGCCTTAATATATGAATATGAATTGACAGTGCCACCCTGGCGATACCGAGAGGAAGCACATATATTAAGGTAATCAATGAAAATAATGTCAGGTCTAAATGACTTCTTAAGTGCAAGTTCATTAAGAAGTGCCTTAAAGTGTCCACTATGTGCAGAGGCAGTTGGATACTCTTTAATTATAAGAGTGCCTTGAGTTTTTTGTGCAAGGTTTGTCACCTTATTCTCAAATATCTTCTTAGGAAGATCCGTGATGTCCTGAATAGGAACATTCAGAAGATTCGCATCAATCCTCTCCGCAATTTTTTCCTCAGCCATCTCCATCGTAATATACAGAACGTTCTTACCCTGGAGTAAAACAGAAGAGGCAAAATGACACATAAACAAAGACTTACCCACACCAGTGCCAGCAAGCGCAATGTTAAGCGTTTTATTGGGGATCCCACCCTTAGTAATTTTATCGAAGAATTCCAAATCAAAGGGGATGCGATCCTCCTTTCTGTGATATGACTCGTATCGTTCTTCATAGTCTTGAAGGTAATCGTGACCAATGTGATTATCAAAAGACACTGCTAGTGCTTCTGAAAGAATGGATGGGATAGCATCACGATTCTTTTTATCATCCTGTCCGTCAGCAATACTGATAGACTCCATCAGTGCAATGTAAATAGCACGATCACGACACCACTTTTCAGTTGTGTCCAATAACCATTGTCGATCTGCAGGAGAGTCATTGAACATACCAGTGATGTCCCTTGACTCCTTGATCTCAGTCTCTGTAAGATCAGTCCTGTTCTCTAGTTCGATTTGAAGTGCTTCTGTAGTAATTGCACCACCATAATTTACAATGAACTGAGAAATCTCCTCAAAGATAACTCTCTCAGTTCTTTGTTCAAAATAATCTGGTTCAATAATGGAATTACTTTACGAGAATACTCTTCATCGAAAACAAGGTTTCTAAGAATAGTGGTCTCAATTCGTTCCATAAGAATAGTTTTGCTTTGCGATCTCGTCTAGTTTTTCCATCACCTCTGGGTGAAAGTATGTCTCAGGGTCTTTCAGAATTGCTTTCGCATAAACCTTCTTCCCATCTATTTCATATCGACCAGCAACGTTTTTCCAAAGTCCGCCAATCTCACCGAGTTCAAGAAGACCATAATATCGATCAAGACCACGCTCATCGTAATAAAGACGCACCGTAACATCCTTGTTCTCCTTGCTTAAACGCGACTTAGCAGTCTTTGCCTTGATAAGGTTTCCGACAATTTCTGTTCCATCTTTTTCTTTTTTCTTGCTGAGATAAATGATGGTACTGGCAGCATACTTAAGACCAGAACCACCGCCCATCTCTTTAGTAGGAACGTAAGCGCCAATGACATCGTAGGTGTGGTTGGTAACAATCATAGGAATGTTAGCCTGTCCCAGTTTAAGTGTCAACATCCGGAACGCACCTTTAATAAGTTGTGATTTAGTCATGTCACGAACTTGTTTTTCGTTGAGTGCGTCGGTGATCTCCTTCTCTGTAGAAAGCATACCAAGAGAGTCTAATACAAACATGCAAGGTTTGCGCTCGTCTTCAGGTTTTTTTAAGTAAATATCGACTGCCTTGAGTGCCTTACTACGGAA
This sequence comes from Platygyra sinensis, assembly GCA_019787425.1. Lineage (NCBI taxonomy): Eukaryota > Metazoa > Cnidaria > Anthozoa > Scleractinia > Merulinidae > Platygyra > Platygyra sinensis. Next base: position 4,845 of record JAHPZR010045426.1, on the reverse strand, counting down.
CTCTTCAACAGTGACAACATTCACCACTACCACACGGTCAAGAGGTAGTCCCCTGCTCTCAAGCAAAGACTTATTAACTGCTGCTTCAGTGTCAAAATAGAGACAATACCCATCAGGATTACTGTCAAGAAATTTTTAACGACAGCGAGGCTGAAGAAAGTTTTGCCAGTAGAAGACTCCCCAGCAATGGCAGTAATCTTATTCCCAGATACACCACCAAATATACTGCCTGAAATGAGTCCGTTAAGAATGTACGAACCCGTGTCCACATATCTTTCACTGTCATCAATGTCAGAGGCGAGTTTGGTAAAGTCATCACCAATCTCTTTTACAATTTCTTTTAAGAAGTCCATTAAATAATAAATCCGAATTGTTCACGAGCAATTTTTTTGTAAGGTCCGCCTGGATTCTCCTCACGAATCTCCTTGATAATCTTCAGTTTTTGATAGAGAGAAGTATCTCCACCAAGACGAAGAGCACCAACAATAGTACTCAGTTCTTTGTCGTTAATAGGCAGGTCCATTTAAGCAAAAAATAGTTCTAGGTTTACAGTTTTTTCTACATTCCATCCGATTGCATCAAGGATTGCCTTCAATGGTTCAACAAAACTCTTTTCGAATTGTAGGTCATAGTCAATGTATTTGTCAAGACCGAGTTCCGTGGAAAATCCTGGATGAATGAAATCACATTCTCATGAATGATGTTCGGTTTCTTCAGGTAGAGAAACTTGATTTTCTCCCCATTGGCAATGAGAGAGTATTTATTTGTCAACTTCTTCTCCTTGATATGATGGTTGAAAAGGAGAGCACCTCTGGCATGAATCGGAGTTCCCTTGGCATAGATGTTTGAGTGAGACTTATACTTCACAACATCAGACACAGAACGAGGAAAATGCAATATCCTCTGGTGGAAGTTTTTTAAACTCAACACGACACTTGTCAATAAAGTCAATCACATCTTCTTCCGTTCCACTCATCATGAGTTTAAGACCGTCCTTAATCATCTTCCTACAGGGTGCAGGGGTGGATGATTTGACTGCCTCAATACCCATCACTTTCAGTTTAGGATCTCATAGACGAACACCCTCACTATCCCACACGTTGAGAATATATCGCTTCTTCGCAGTCCAGATAGCCACGCTCAGCAATATTCTCACGCTTCATTTGCATTTTCTGGTCATATGCCGAGACATACGTCGCCAAGTTCTGATAGCATTGATCGATATACGGTTCAAACTTTTCTTCGACAGATCTTGTCAAGTAAGTCAACAACTGCTGCTTTATCGCCAGACTTGATTACCAAAAAATTTATCAACAAGAGGTCCAAGATTAAGATAAATTGAGTCGGTGTCAGACGCAATAACGTAATCCTCTTCGGTTGTAGCAACAGTTTATTTAGATAACTGGTTCATCTTACTCTCAATCCAACGGATAGAGACTTGACCAGAAAGCGTAATCGCCTCCGCATTGGCCAGTTTATAATACCTAAAATACTGATTACCGATAGCACCATAAGCAGAGTTGAGTGAGATCTTCTTAGCCATCTGGATATTGTTACAGCGGGCGATCTCTTTCTCCAGAGTCTTAGTAGGAGTCTTTTCATAATCTTGCTTTGCCTGAAGCATCTTCTTTTTGAAGATAACACGATCCCTGTACATCTTCTCCATCAGCTCTGGCAGGAATCCACGCACATCCTTACGATACATAGCACCGTTAGCACAGACCGCATTATCCTTATAGAGTTCAAAGTTTATTTCTTCCTTAAGGATTCTATCAACTGAAGCTGTGGGATGTTTGTTCATCCAAGAGTGTCTCTGGGGAAATATTGTACTGCATAATAAGATGAGGGTAGAGACTATTAAGGTCAAAACTAACCACCCAATCATACTTTCCTGGAATCGGTTCCTTGACATAAGCACCTGCGTACTTTTCGTTTTTGTCAGATCTAATCTTAGGCGGAATGACAATGTTCCGCTTCTTTAGATAGTTATAAATGATGTTGTCCCACATGCGAACCTGATAGAACACATCTGCATAGTTGACCTTAGCATCATAAGCCATTGTCAATCGCAAGTTCAATCAACTTCATCTTGTCTTCCAATGCGGTCAACAAGTTCTACGTCAACAATGTTGTATTCAATAAACTTCTGCCACCCATGAGTATAGAAGTCCTTGAAGGTGTCAAACTCAGAGTGATCAAGTTTCTTCTGCCCCAGTTCTACTTCAGCAATGTAGTCCAAACGATAAGACTCTTGTGCCTTGTAGGTAAACTTCTTATACAAATCAAGATAGTCAAGTTGAGTCAGTCCACCAACATCAAAGACGATGTGCTCACGTCCCTGAATAAAGATCTTACGTTCGGATACCAATCCCCAGTTGGAGAAACGTTTCATCAGTTTCTCACCAAGCACTCGATCAAGGCGCTTACAGATATGGGATATCAAACAGTTGAATGTTCCAACCAGTTACCACATCAGGAACATCCTGCATCCAGTAGTTAATAAAACTATTCAGAAGACTCCGTTCATCGGTGCAGTGATGATAAGTAACATTCTTTTGTTTGTTGATGAAGGGTTTGACACCCCAAGTAATGATCTGCTTTGTGGTGTAATCTTGGATTGTAATCGCAAGAATCTCTTCTGATGCAGATTCAACATCAGGGAATCCACGTTCAGCAGTGGTCTCAATATCAAGAGTTACAAGTTTGATTTTGACTAATGTCAAACTTGATCTCGTCCTCAGGATACTTTTCAGAGATATATTGATAGATGTAGCGATCGTTTCCATAGATCTCAAATCCATCAATCTCATCATACTTTTTATAGAACTCCCGACAATCGCGGACGCTGCCAGGATGGATCTCATCTACACTTTCACCATTCAGTGTCTTGTACTTTGTGTCTACCTTACTCTTTACAAAAAGAGTAGGGCTAAACTCCTTGTCTCTGATTTCAAATCTTCTACCATTTTCAACTCCCCGAACGAGGAAACTGATTGCCAATCAACTGAACATTAGTGTAGAAACGCATTACTTAGTGAGATCGATGTATTTTTCAAGTAGGGTGGGCATTGGATCTGCAAGAGTCAGAATCTTGTCAGAACTAATCATAAAAGAATCTTGCTTAGTATGATCTAACATCCAGGGGCAAAGATTGATGTTCTCCCAAATCTCCATGGGATTGATGAGTTTACAGTCAGGTTCACCAGGAACCGTTGCTGCTACCTCTTCGATTTCACTGATCAGTCTCTCGTTGTTCACCAGAAGAATCAGTTTGATTGTCTTGTCCATAGGTCAATACGTCCTCAATGTACATGTCTTTAAGTTTGACGACTGGTTCAACCATTGTGATCAACCAATCAGATGGAACTGGAATATTGCTCTCTGCAGATAGTGGCATCCAGGGGAAGAGAGATACTTCAAAACCAGACTTCCTAAGTGTGCCACTATCAGTCTCTGTCACGTCAGATGGATTACGCATCTTGACAACACATGGTTTTTCAAGGCGATATCCAATCACGCGCCGATCATCACCCTCACCAAGACTCATCTCACTTACGTCAGCAATGATGTCTTCGCCAGACTTGAACAGCATTAATTTGATTGTCATTGTCAGTTTCTACCTCCTGGTATTATAGCATGAAAAAGAGGGGTGTCCACTGGTTTGTGCCAGTGACCCCTCTGCGGCGACGATATTCAATAGTATTTAGAACCAGTCCTTACGCTGATGATGTTGAGGGACAATCCTTCCTAAAGAAAGAGTTAGAAGCCCATCTTCAAAATCAACTGATCGAACTTCTGTATCGTCAGAGAGCGTCCACGCTCTAGTAAATGACCGTTGAGCCAGACCCTTGTGAAGGTATGTTGTTTCCGTTTCTTTGTCCTCTTTCTGACCCTCAACAAAGAGTTTACCATCTTGTGTGTATACATTGACTTCTTTCTTCTTGAACCCCGCTAGTGCAATCTCAAGTCTAGATTCTACGTTACTGACTTGTACTAGATTGTAAGGTGGGTAGTTTGTTGTCGTCTCGTGTAGATCGAACACCCTATTTAGGTATTCATTCATACCGATACTATTCTTAGAGATTTTATCTAACAGCGCAGGAATATCCGACGCAGTATAACGTGCGAGCGTGTTCATGATTGTAGCTCCTTTAAAAGCGAGTTTGTGATTTGTGGACCCCGAAGGCATCCGATATATTTATAGCACAAACATAAAAAAAGAGGTATGGGGAAAACCACACCTCTTGTAAGTTCCGACTTTTGAAGCGACCGCACGAAAGATCGCAGATTTATTTATTCGGTTTCTTGGGTCTTTCCTTTCTTGCCAATATTATACTTCTGTTCAAGCACCCAGTCCGACTTATCCTTGTATGCAAGCACCTTAATCTGGTTCAGGGGGGCGATATCAAGCACTGCATCCTCTTTGACGACGCTAATCAGTCCCCAGTCTGCTAGGAGTCGTACAATGCGATTACGGCGCTGTACGTCGTTCACAGTGAGGTTTGCGTGCTTCCCATCCAGGGCAAACAACTCCTTAAAATGAACGATGAAGTATCTACCCTGCTTATGCAAGATGTGACACGATTGATAGAGTTTCTTCTCTTTACGCGATGCAACTCCAATACGAGTTAGAGTTTCGCGTACCTTCAAAAAGTCATCTGGTTCATTGAGGAGCACCTCCACCATCTGATCTTGAGACCACTGTACCGTAGGTTCTACCGTAGTACTCATTTCGTTCCTCCAATGTCAAGTCGTTGTTTAATAAAGTTGATCTGTTCTTGTGTCAGGATTTTCAAAGCTTGAGATGCCTTTTCATTACTGTATCCATAATACTTTTTGATACAT
>JAHPZR010045425.1:0-15179 GCA_019787425.1 Platygyra sinensis | reverse complement strand
AATTTATTGGGCTTTATGGAACTGTTATTTTTATTGTGATTCGGGACTTTTCCTGTTGAGGACAAAGCGATTTGTGGAGTGACGTCTGGACCAGTGAATGTATGGAGTGGTCTGCCATTATTTTAGAAGGAGAAGTAACGGTTTCAAATAACTTCACTAAACGGCGTCAGAATGGCCCTAAAATTGGCACAAGAGACAAGCTCGCGACACATTTGAGGCAGGAAAACTTTATTTCAAACAAGACGTCTTACAGCCGTTTCCCTGGGATGCCGCGTTAGTCTGTATGTGACCCTATTTGCAAAACCCGGCATAAGAGATAAGTCAAATATACATTGAACGTTTTTCAACCCCTGTTGGAAACGCTTTCCAACGTGCTGTTATTATTATTTTGGAATGCGTTGGCAACCTTGGACAATGCGTTGAACTCATTACAAACTTCAGATCGTTTTCATTGTCACGCAATAAAAAATAAATCGAAAACCATCCAGTGCAAAACGTTAAGAAAGTCTTATGTTATAGAAGATAAACAAAATAAACCCATTGATGCCTGCATGAAATTGCCTGCGAGCCACCCCTAATTCCCTGGCATTTTTTTGGAATATTTCAGAGCGAGCGAAAGCAATCTGCCTCTGGAAACAAGAAATCAATTAATTTCTTCGCAGCGTGACGAAATATCACGGCGCTGCAAAAGAAAGGATGAAAGTTGTAAATTTAAAACGACGACAAAAACAAGCCAACTATTTTGAGATCAGTCGTATTTCAACTATGTTAAGTTAGTGGCCATCTAGTTCTTTTCTTGGCAGTTCTGTATATACGTAGTAGCTGAATAACACTCCAAAAAACATTTGAACGAAGCAAATAAACTTAACTAATAAACAAACCGCGCTGGTGGTTGCCGTAAATTAAATATGCAGAAATCCAGACGCTGCGTGCGAGATACTGTTCACTTTTAAACCTGAAATTCCCAAATACAGAGAACGAAATGAAAGAAATGCGAAAGGATGCTCAATAACAATAAATTTTCATTCACGCTGAGGGGAAGAAATCTGTTTAAAAGCAACAAAATGATCAAAATTTCGTAGACATGCTTTCCTGCATGACCGCATGTTGATTCAAAATAAAATTATTCTTCACGCTAAAGCAAAGTTGAGTTTTCCCGACCGCTTTTGCAGTCATTTTAACGCCCGTGCTTTAGCAATCGTTCCAAAACTTCAATTCAACTTCGAAGTAATAAATGTATTTTGCCATTTTTTGTTTCTAAAGTCCGAAAAGCTGCTTTAAATTTGCGATCTGTTGTCAAAACTTAAGCCTACTTGAAAGCGCTCTGATCTTCATGTTTTCGCAGCGGTTGTAGGAAGAACTTCTTCACCGGAAAGATTTGAGGACTTTGCGAGGAACAGTTTGGAACGTTTTTCAATGAGGCAAATCGATCACAAATCGATAAAGATTTTACGCAGTCCTATTGGCTAGCTTTGCAATTTGTCCCTACAAAGAAAAACAAACCCAGCCGGATTTTTACCGTGGTATGCCACAGGCATCCCACAGAATGAGATAGTTATTTACACAATTTTTTTACGATCGGTGATTTTCCCATACAATTCTTTATATACACAAGCTGTCGCATACACCACATATTTATAGCTTGGGAGCCTGTGGTAATGTCAGTCGCAGCACAGTGCGATACTTTGAATTAGACAAAGGTTATTGCGACAAATTGCCTGATTACAGAGGACCCCTCCCTAATGTTCTCAATTGTCAAAGCGGCACGTGACCAGTGTGTGCCAGGGTCTCTCCTCGCTTGCCTCATGGGGCGGTAAGATGAGAGACCCTGGGAACCAGGTTGTCTACCTGTTTGCTGTTCAACAAAGGTTTCTTTTGTTTCTTGTTCAGCAAAAGATCTCCAAAAGATGCCATTTGGAAAACTGAGTTTTTTGTATACGCTATTTCTCAAAAATGAAAACCAACCCAGCGAAAAAACTTCAGAGCAATGTTTCTCAGGTAAAACAAATCCCACATGCCAAAATTCAGCTATTTTTTAACACTTTCAAAAATGGATGGGAGTTCTTGCATGCAGCCTTTCAATTGCATGCCAACATGTCATGTAATATCTTAATTACTGGTACCTTTATTAAATGGATGTGCTATGTAGCTTGCACTTCGTGATGGGGAACAGGGCTCTGGACTTATCCATTCTCTAGGAATACACTTCAGGAGGAATGGCAAATATGAAACAACAGATGCTAATCTATTCACCCAACCAGGAATTGACTTGTTACATAGAGCCTAAAATAACCAATTGAAAAGCAAAATTGTGTAACCATCACTCAGTGTATATTAAATATGAAACAATTACTATACAAAGGAAAATCCCCCACAACCCCTAGTTTATTTATTACAATCTATAGAACCTTTTCATAAATGGCTGCTAATTAAAAATTTGTGTGAATCTCAAAATTAGCCCAACTAACCTCATTTTTGAGTTGGTAATCCAACAAATTTTTACTCTCAAATGAATTAAGTGAGGCTTATTTAATTGAAAACAAAACAATTTTCAATTGGCAGTCATAATGACAAATTTCTATTGGCAATTCATCAGTGATCATCACAATGATAAATATTCAAGAGTGAAGAATGAGAGTGTTTAACATTGGAAGTTCAGAGCATAAGAGTGTTCTTTAGACGACCACTTGAATAAACATCTACAAAAATAAAGCTAAAAATTGATACATTTCTCCTGGTTTGTTTTTTAGTAAATAGTTAATGATGCAAATGGCTTATAACAAGTGTTTATTCTTGTTTGAAGATGAATCCATGTGATGCATTGGGATAATAGAACAACACAATAGAAGTATTACACTGAGGTAAAATAAGAAGTGAACATAAATTATAATTTGACCTTACATATCATACAGATTACAACCACAACTGCCTTGGTTCAGTTGCCCCAGGTGACCTTATCTTTGGCAGCAAAATTTAGAGAACTCTAACTGACAAGAACTGTTTGCAGTATGTACCAAAATGAGCTGATTTTAACACAATAATCAATAGTAATAAGTATATACTATATCAATTATTATAGAGCAGCATGTGTAGCATGGGTATATATGCATTGCACAGTTCACAGTCAGGTAGTAAAAACAACAAACAACAGTTTACCTGGCAAAATTCTGAAGTGAAGTGATTACAATTCCTAGAACAAAAATGCCAAAGCAAAAAATATTAAAGATTTCAGCCTGCTATTATAATATTAAAATATATGTTAAATTTATTATCTGGTTCTTTTAAACCTACTACCGGTGAGGCATAGTTTTGAAATTACAGTACACCACCACACCAATAATATGAGTAACAATCGCCCAAGCCCAATCTAAGTACTAAGTATTGACTGAACTACAACACCAATCAATATTTAAATTAAAAAAAAAATGGTGTTGCTTTGGCAAGCATCCTCAGGTTTAAGGTGACAGGCATGTGTAAAAGGCCATAATTTTGTATCCACACAACAATGTTCACCAAGTGGTTCTTCAATCCCGCCATTCAGACCAGAATTTTCCCTTGATCCTGTTATCATAAAGGTTTTCTTTGGCTAATTCTTATCACAGTCATATATTCTCATGTTTTTCCCTTGATTCTCAGCCAAGATCCAGATTCCTTTAAAGCAAACCTAAAGAAAACCTATCAGACCACTTGTCATGGTAAAAGTTCATCCAGCCAAAGAAGGGTCCCTTTGTCTACCACAATCGGACTACCTCCTTTAAAAGCAAAAGTTTAAACTTACCTCAAACAAATCTCCAAATCAGAAATTAGAATTCCAAAACATCATACATGTATATCTCCACAGTCCCTCCCCCCCTCCCCCTTTTACTTTTAAACAGAAGTAATGCTTAAAAGCTCACCTACTGTAAGCTGCAAATAAACCAAATTGAAAATCATAAATTAAAACAAGTTGAGTCATTCATACTTGTCTATTAAATGATAAAAGCGTCCTTGGTAGTTTTTTCCCATTCTTTTCAAAAGATCCTCCACTTCACTAGGCAAAAGTTTTGTTGTTCCAATTGTTAGAGTTTCCCTTCATTCCAAGAAGATATGCAATGTAAATACAAAAATAGTGAGTGAGTTCCAAGCGTAACAGTAAGTAAGCAAGCTAGATCTGGCAAGTGACTATTAAAGAAATTCTGGGTGCTTTCCATTCAACCAAAAATTCCAAAAACTTTGAAACACGGACAAATGATATGGACATTTCCAAAGATAGGTTTATATATTTATTATTATTTATTATTTATTTATTTATTTTTATTTACAGTGGAACCTCGATTTAACGAAGTTGCTGGGGACCGGCCAAATTTGTACGTTAAATAGAGGGTTCGTTATATCGAAAACCTCGATATAACGAATTTGAGGGAAAACGACCAAAATGTTCGTTAAATCGAGGTCATAGTTAATGATTGATTTGTAACACAGGTGACTTCTGTAGAAATACTACAGTGGCAATGTCTATGTTGCAGTTAATTTTTGGTTTCAGTTAATTTTATAATTTTACTAGTTAGTTTCTTTCTAACTAGGTGATTTTATTTTTAACTAGTTAGTTTTCTTCTAACTAGGTGATTTTTCCACTTTTTTTTTTTTTTTTTTTTTTGGGGGGGGGGGGGTGTTTCTCAAAAAGAGTAACATGCTTACCACCAGCTCTAACCCTATACCAATTCCTTACCCTATTGACCCCCCTAATCCTATCCCTAACCCTACTGACCCCCTGACCCTATCCCTAGACCTAGCCCTCCCCCCCCCCAGTTTTTTTTTATTATTTTGCACTCACCTGGATTTGAAGCTGGATTTGAACTCCAAACCTCTCACTTTGAAGTCCATCTTCATCTCCACTATGCCACACAAGCAATCGTTGCAAATTTGCTCATATTTGTTGGTCTAGTAAGTTATTGGTCCCAGACTCACCCTTCCCCTTTGACACAAATTACAGGTGTAACCTGGTTTGGAAATTTCAACCCAGTTTGAAAAATATGAACCAGTTCAAAATAAAATCACCTAGTTAGAAAAAAAACTAACTAGTTAAAAATAAAATCACCTGGTTAGAAAAAAACTAACTAGTTAAAAATAAAATCACCTAGTTAGAAAAAACTAACTGGTTAAATTATAAAATTAACTGAAACCAAAAATTAACTGCAACATCTACGACCTATAACAAGCCGTTGACTGAAAGGTTGCTGTCTCTTTACCATAAGGATTAAAGGATTTGCTGACTGTTCATCTGTTCAGCGTTTATCTTCTGTCACGTGTTAAGATTGTAATTTGTTATATCGAGGTAGATTTTACGTTTGGGCTTCCGGATTATGTTCGTTATATCGAAGAATTCGTTATATCGAGGTTCGTTATATCGAGGTTCTATTCCATACATTTACTGTAACTTTGGCCTGGACGTAGAATATCGTTCGTTATAACGAGGACTTCGTTAAACAGAGGTTCGTTAAATCGAGGTTCCACTGTATTTGTTTGCTTATTGATTTATTTAAACTTATTTAAATTTATCTAAACTTGTCTATTAAAGTGCACCTAACCCCCAAATTTTTTACTGGCTAAAACGAATTGAAATATTTGAAACACTTCTGCAAAAATTTTTTTGATTCAGATAAATCGTTGATTTTCTGTGCCCCGACGAAATCTGGTAAATACCACCATTTTTGTTTGACGACTGAGAATGGGTCGAGCGTCTGTTGTGACGTCTACCCGGGAAGATCGAATATCTCCCGTCCTCTCATTTCCTTGAGGATGATGCAATACATTCGAAAAGTATGCAGAAATGCCTTCCAGCGGTACTATCGGCTGTTGCAGCAATATCCCAGATTTAAAGAAAGATATAGTGTACAATTTAATTGCCATGATTGGTCAATAGTACAACAAAAATGTAAACAATAGTTGATTTTGTCGAACTATCCAACAAGCGAACTAACTGTGTGAGAACCATTGAAGAACTCTTCGTGGAATTTGTTCCGCAGACTTTCAAATGCTCTTTTCAAAATTTTCTGCTGAAAACCAACCAACAATTCATAGAGATACTAACAACAACCTATATCTTCCAATCCCACAGTGTCTATAACATATCCTGCATAGTCGTGTGATCAATCACGAAACATTATGACTGATATATATGATATGCTTACTGATATGTAAATAAGTCCCAACAATATGCTGCCAACCAACACTTATTTCTGGTTTGATTCAGATAAAAGTCGAAGACTAACTCTTTAAAATTACATGATAACAAAATTGTTAGACTCACAGAGTTTTTCGAAGGTTTAGAAAACAGCAGTCCGACAAAAGTTTTGTGCAATAGTGTCGAAAATATGACCGCGTAATATTATCTGCGAACTGCAAGGAGCACATCCTGTTTGCTTATGCGGCAAATTTCACTACAAGCATTGAGAAAAAAATAATTTGTACATTGGTTATTTAGAGTTACGACTTCAATTGTGTCACAATGTGAAATCAGTAATTTTACGATAACTACAGAAATTCATGCGCCGCTCATTGGCTAATTTTTATTGTCAATATGCGGACAGACACATAAATTTAAAATTCATGCGACGCGTCAGCGAGCGAGAGCGGGCAATTCGACAATTTGTTATCGTAAAAAACAAATTGATGTCAGTTTTTAATGCGTCTGTCCTGTTATTGACAATGAATTTCGTCATAACATTGTCAAAGTAGTCAGCGGATCCACTCGGCTATGGCCTCGTGGATCCACAGCTACTTTGACAATGTTTTGACGAAATTCATGATCAATAACAGGACAGACACATAAAAAACTGACGTCAATTTGTTAATTGTATGAAATGCTTCCTTCTGCCTTGCTTCCCCCAGCACCAAAACTACAGGTCCAAAAAATTCTGCGATTTTCAATCACCGGATCGAAGCCATTGTTTTGGAGGTCATCGTGTCTCGCAAACTGCAACACGTACTTCGCTCTTATAAACATGAAGCATTCCAGAAAGTAAAATACAAACTGGATTTAAAAGAACAACCATACCTCGACAAAATACATTCTCGCTAACGACAACTGTAAACGGGCTTTAATTGTGCGTGGGAACCTTGTGCTTAGGTAATGAATTTACCATCCAAAGCAGTCCTTGAGTTTTCTTTCCTGCTTTTCGTTTTCCTGCTCCTCCACTTTGTATCCAGCTTTCCATTCCTAATATTCAAGCAGCTTGTCCGCAAAGAGGTCCTCCCTGTTGGCGCTTGAAATATTGCAATTGCTCTCAAAGCTCCGAGCAGTGATTTCACAGTTGTTGAATCCCGGATGTCGAACATGCTCGATTGAAGTTTATTTCGGAGTCTTTTGAGTCAAAACTTAACTCTGACTCCAGTGATGAAAAAGAAATGATTCTTAAACAAAACTTGGATGTTTTAGTCCCAAAATGTATTGGAACAATTAATTTTGCTTTCCATTTTCTCAACCAAATACAGAGAGCTCACTGAGGCGCCATTGTGGTTGGTTCCTGGGTAGACATCATCAGCAACCGCCGCCCCAGACTCCTTAAAACTCGGTCATGCAACACTTCAAGCGCAACTTTGAGAGGGCATAGAGAATTGAGGATTCAAGCAAATTCAAAAATGCTTAGAATAACCAGTAGATTCGATTTTGCAAAAAAAAATGGGGTTAGGTGCACTTTAATAGACAAGTTTAGATAAATTTAAATAAGTTTAAATAAATCAATAAGCAAACAAATACAGTGGAACCTCGATTTAACGAACCTCTGTTTAACGAAGTCCTCGTTATAACGAACGATCTTCTACGTCCAGGCCAAAGTCACAGTAAAATGTATGGAATAGAACCTCGATATAACGAACCTCGATATAACGAATTCTTCGATATAACAAACATAATCCGGAAGCCCAAACGTAAAATCTACCTCGATATAACAAATTGCAATCTTAACACGCGACAGAAGATAAACGCTGAACAGATGAACAGTCAGCAAATCCTTTAATCCTTATGGTAAAGAGACAGCAGCCTTTCAGTCAACGGCTTGTTATAGGTCGTAGATGTTGCAGTTAATTTTTGGTTTCAGTTAATTTTATAATTTAACCAGTTAGTTTTTTCTAACTAGGTGATTTTATTTTTAACTAGTTAGTTTTTTTCTAACCAGGTGATTTTATTTTTAACTAGTTAGTTTTTTTTCTAACTAGGTGATTTTATTTTGAACTGGTTCATATTTTTCAAACCGGGTTGAAATTTCCAAACCAGGTTACACCTGTAATTTGTGTCAAAGGGGAAGGGTGAGTCTGGGACCAATAACTTACTAGACCAACAAATATGAGCAAATTTGCAACGATTGCTTGTGTGGCATAGTGGAGATGAAGATGGACTTCAAAGTCAGAGGTTTGGAGTTCAAATCCAGCTTCAAATCCAGGTGAGTGCAAAATAATAAAAAAAAACTGGGGGGGGGAGGGCTAGGTCTAGGGATAGGGTCAGGGGGTCAGTAGGGTTAGGGATAGGATAAGGGGGGTCAATAGGGTAAGGAATTGGTATAGGGTTAGAGCTGGTGGTAAGCATTTTACTCTTTTTGAGAAACACCCCCCCCCCCCCAAAAAAAAAAAAAAGTGGAAAAATCACCTAGTTAGAAGAAAACTAAGTAGTTAAAAATAAAATCACCTAGTTAGAAAAAAACTAACTAGTAAAATTATAAAATTAACTGAAACCAAAAATTAACTGCAACATAGACATTGCCACTGTAGTATTTCTACAGAAGTCACCTGTGTTACAAATCAATCATTAACTATGACCTCGATTTAACGAACATTTTGGTCGTTTCCCCTCAAATTCGTTATATCGAGGTTTTCGATATAATGAACCCTCTATTTAACGTACAAATTTGGCCGGTCCCCAGCAACTTCATTAAATCGAGGTTCCACTGTAAATAAATAAATAAATAAATAAATAATAATAAAATATATAAACCTATCTTTGGAAATGTCCATATCATTTGTCCGTGTTTCAAAGTTTTTGGAATTTTTGGTTGAATGGAAAGCACCCAGAATTTCTTTATGTCACTTGCCAGATCTAGCTTGCTTACTTGCTGTTATGCTTGGAACTCACTCACTATTTTTGTATTTACATTGCATATCTTCTTGGAATGAAGGGAAACTCTAACAATTGGAACAACAAAACTTTTGCCTAGTGAAGTGGAGGATCTTTTGAAAAGAATGGGAAAAAACTACCAAGGACGCTTTTATCATTTAATAGACAAGTATGAATGACTCAACTTGTTTTAATTTATGATTTTCAATTTGGTTTATTTGCAGCTTACAGTAGGTGAGCTTTTAAGCATTACTTCTGTTTAAAAGTAAAAGGGGGAGGGGGGAGGGACTGTGGAGATATACATGTATGATGTTTTGGAGTGCTAATTTCTGATTTGGAGATTTGTTTGAGGTAAGTTTAAACTTTTGCTTTTAAAGGAGGTAGTCCGATTGTGGTAGACAAAGGGACCCTTCTTTGGCTGGATGAACTTTTACCATGACAAGTGGTATGATAGGTTTTCTTTAGGTTTGCTTTAAAGGAATCTGGATCTTGGCTGGGAATCAAGGGAAAAACATGAGAATATATGACTGTGATAAGAATTAGCCAAAGAAAACCTTTATGATAACAGGATCAAGGGAAAATTCTGGTCTGAATGGCGGAATTGAAGAACCACTTGGTAAACATTGTTGTGTGGATAGAAAATTATGGCCTTTTACACATGCCTGTCACCTTAAACCTGAGGATGCTTGCCAAACCAACACCATTTTTTTTTAATTTAAATATTGATTGGTGTTGTAGTTCAGTCAATACTTAGTACTTAGATTGGGCTTGGGAGATTGTTACTCATATTATTGGTGTGGTGGTGTACTGTAATTTCAAAACTATGCCTCACCGGTAGTAGGTTTAAAAGAACCAGATAATAAATTTAACATATATTTTAATATTATAATAGCAGGCTGAAATCTTTAATATTTTTTGCTTTGGCATTTTTGTTCTAGGAATTGTAATCACTTCACTTCAGAATTTTGCCAGGTAAACTGTTGTTTGTTGTTTTTACTACCTGACTGTGAACTGTGCAATGCATATATACCCATGCTACACATGCTGCTCTAATAATAATTGATATAGTATATACTTATTACTATTGATTATTGTGTTAAAATCAGCTCATTTTGGTACATACTGCAAACAGTTCTTGTCAGTTAGAGTTCTCTAAATTTTGCTGCCAAAGATAAGGTCACCTGGGGCAACTGAACCAAGGCAGTTGTGGTTGTAATCTGTATGATATGTAAGGTCAAATTATAATTTATGTTCACTTCTTATTTTACCTCAGTGTAATACTTCTATTGTGTTGTTCTATTATCCCAATGCATCACATGGATTCATCTTCAAACAAGAATAAACACTTGTTATAAGCCATTTGCATCATTAACTATTTACTAAAAAACAAACCAGGAGAAATGTATCAATTTTTAGCTTTATTTTTGTAGATGTTTATTCAAGTGGTCGTCTAAAGAACACTCTTATGCTCTGAACTTCCAATGTTAAACACTCTCATTCTTCACTCTTGAATATTTATCATTGTGATGATCACTGATGAATTGCCAATAGAAATTTGTCATTATGACTGCCAATTGAAAATTGTTTTGTTTTCAATTAAATAAGCCTCACTTAATTCATTTGAGAGTAAAAATTTGTTGGATTACCAACTCAAAAATGAGGTTAGTTGGGCTAATTTTGAGATTCACACAAATTTTTAATTAGCAGCCATTTATGAAAAGGTTCTATAGATTGTAATAAATAAACTAGGGGTTGTGGGGGATTTTCCTTTGTATAGTAATTGTTTCATATTTAATATACACTGAGTGATGGTTACACAATTTTGCTTTTCAATTGGTTATTTTAGGCTCTATGTAACAAGTCAATTCCTGGTTGGGTGAATAGATTAGCATCTGTTGGTTCATATTTGCCATTCCTCCTGAAGTGTATTCCTAGAGAATGGATAAGTCCAGAGCCCTGTTCCCCATCACGAAGTGCAAGCTACATAGCACATCCATTTAATAAAGGTACCAGTAATTAAGATATTACATGACATGTTGGCATGCAATTGAAAGGCTGCATGCAAGAACTCCCATCCATTTTTGAAAGTGTTAAAAAATAGCTGAATTTTGGCATGTGGGATTTGTTTTACCTGAGAAACATTGCTCTGAAGTTTTTTCGCTGGGTTGGTTTTCATTTTTGAGAAATAGCGTATACAAAAAACTCAGTTTTCCAAATGGCATCTTTTGGAGATCTTTTGCTGAACAAGAAACAAAAGAAACCTTTGTTGAACAGCAAACAGGTAGACAACCTGGTTCCCAGGGTCTCTCATCTTACCGCCCCATGAGGCAAGCGAGGAGAGACCCTGGCACACACTGGTCACGTGCCGCTTTGACAATTGAGAACATTAGGGAGGGGTCCTCTGTAATCAGGCAATTTGTCGCAATAACCTTTGTCTAATTCAAAGTATCGCACTGTGCTGCGACTGACATTACCACAGGCTCCCAAGCTATAAATATGTGGTGTATGCGACAGCTTGTGTATATAAAGAATTGTATGGGAAAATCACCGATCGTAAAAAAATTGTGTAAATAACTATCTCATTCTGTGGGATGCCTGTGGCATACCACGGTAAAAATCCGGCTGGGTTTGTTTTTCTTTGTAGGGACAAATTGCAAAGCTAGCCAATAGGACTGCGTAAAATCTTTATCGATTTGTGATCGATTTGCCTCATTGAAAAACGTTCCAAACTGTTCCTCGCAAAGTCCTCAAATCTTTCCGGTGAAGAAGTTCTTCCTACAACCGCTGCGAAAACATGAAGATCAGAGCGCTTTCAAGTAGGCTTAAGTTTTGACAACAGATCGCAAATTTAAAGCAGCTTTTCGGACTTTAGAAACAAAAAATGGCAAAATACATTTATTACTTCGAAGTTGAATTGAAGTTTTGGAACGATTGCTAAAGCACGGGCGTTAAAATGACTGCAAAAGCGGTCGGGAAAACTCAACTTTGCTTTAGCGTGAAGAATAATTTTATTTTGAATCAACATGCGGTCATGCAGGAAAGCATGTCTACGAAATTTTGATCATTTTGTTGCTTTTAAACAGATTTCTTCCCCTCAGCGTGAATGAAAATTTATTGTTATTGAGCATCCTTTCGCATTTCTTTCATTTCGTTCTCTGTATTTGGGAATTTCAGGTTTAAAAGTGAACAGTATCTCGCACGCAGCGTCTGGATTTCTGCATATTTAATTTACGGCAACCACCAGCGCGGTTTGTTTATTAGTTAAGTTTATTTGCTTCGTTCAAATGTTTTTTGGAGTGTTATTCAGCTACTACGTATATACAGAACTGCCAAGAAAAGAACTAGATGGCCACTAACTTAACATAGTTGAAATACGACTGATCTCAAAATAGTTGGCTTGTTTTTGTCGTCGTTTTAAATTTACAACTTTCATCCTTCTTTTGCAGCGCCGTGATATTTCGTCACGCTGCGAAGAAATTAATTGATTTCTTGTTTCCAGAGGCAGATTGCTTTCGCTCGCTCTGAAATATTCCAAAAAAATGCCAGGGAATTAGGGGTGGCTCGCAGGCAATTTCATGCAGGCATCAATGGGTTTATTTTGTTTATCTTCTATAACATAAGACTTTCTTAACGTTTTGCACTGGATGGTTTTCGATTTATTTTTTATTGCGTGACAATGAAAACGATCTGAAGTTTGTAATGAGTTCAACGCATTGTCCAAGGTTGCCAACGCATTCCAAAATAATAATAACAGCACGTTGGAAAGCGTTTCCAACAGGGGTTGAAAAACGTTCAATGTATATTTGACTTATCTCTTATGCCGGGTTTTGCAAATAGGGTCACATACAGACTAACGCGGCATCCCAGGGAAACGGCTGTAAGACGTCTTGTTTGAAATAAAGTTTTCCTGCCTCAATGTGTCGCGAGCTTGTCTCTTGTGCCAATTTTAGGGCCATTCTGACGCCGTTTAGTGAAGTTATTTGAAACCGTTACTTCTCCTTCTAAAATAATGGCAGACCACTCCATACATTCACTGGCCAGACGTCACTCCACAAATCGCTTTCCTCCTCAACAGGAAAATTTCCGAATCGCAAAAAAAATAACAGTTTCCATAAAGCCCAATAAATTTCGCTCCAAATGTGTGTGTTTCGGCGGCCGAAAGACTCATGAAGAACGAAAACTTCGCCTTAAAATTCACCTCTTCGGCTTTCCCTGCAAAATTTATTGGGCTTTATGGAACTGTTATTTTTATTGTGATTCGGGACTTTTCCTGTTGAGGACAAAAGCGATTTGTGGAGTGACGTCTGACCAGTGGATCGAATTGTATGGAGTGGTCTGCCTTTCCATTATTTTAGAAGGAGAAGTAACGGTTTCAAATAACTTCACTAAAAGGCATCAGAATGGCACTAAAATTGGCACAAGAGACAAGCTCGCGACACATTTGAGGTAGGAAAACTTTATTTCAAATGAGATAGTTATTTACACAATTTTTTTACGATCAGTGATTTTCCCATACAATTCTTTATATACACAAGCTGTCAATACACCACATATTTATAGCTTGGGGAGCCTGTGACATTACCCGCAATGTTTAGCAGTACTTAGTCTTCAGATTGATGCAAAAAACATAACAATGATCTAGAAAATTGTAATAGCTTTCTCGAAGTAAAGCTACGGCAGTCTCTGAAGAAAAGCTGGTTTGGAAGAAGTTATATAATATCCGTGATCAAGAAGCAACACACCATGCCTTCAGTTCCAATCAAATATCCGGTCCCACGTCACAACATAGAATCAAAGTAAGCATTATTTTCACGGAACATCTTAATCTTCATCCTTGGAGAACCGGTATACTAAAACCTCAAAACATGTCTTGCAATAGAACAGCAAGCCTAACAAACTAGTCCAAAGTATAAGCACGGTATGGCAAATTACAGAGGTGTCAAACTCTGAGAAACGACATGCAGTTAACATCGGAAACCATGCCGACCTAAGACTTCAAAAATATGCTACAAGACAGTCAAACGACTCCACTATACTTATAATTTAAATTTCGCTTATAATTAACAGGGCAGATGTTTCCATTTTCTCAGAAATGCCACAAGTGAAGCAACGAAAGGTCAGAGTCTTTCAGAGAACGAAAATTGAAAGAGTGCACAATTCTCACATTCGTGGAGTCACGTACAGTGATTTATTGACACAATAAAAAGTATTTTTTTCTCTTTGTAGCCTTCTTTCGGTCAAAGATAGATTCAGTTCTTTGATATGAGAAAGCATGGCGAAATGCAGATTGCAAAGAGTCATTCGTGCTCTGCAAAGTTAGGGGAGCCGACGGCGCGGTGACACCAATAAATCTTTTCACCCTTTCACTCCTCTTGAAGTAACTTTGGCTTTCAGTGATCAAGGCCCTGAATACTCTAAAACTGTTTTCATCGCCGTTTTGCAATACCTACACAGTAGACCTGGTTTTAATTCATTCCGAGGTAGTGATCAGATGAGTTGAAGATCTTCCATACACAGCCTGGAGCCGGAGCGTGCAATTCTTCATTCGCCTTGTTGAGGAGATTTTTACAATATGTAACATCCTTAATTGAACCACACAACCTACAACAACTTTGCTATTCCTTTATCAGATGATGGATGGCATTTGCAGAATAAGCCGAGCATCATATCGTTCCTGGATTATTTTGGTGACAACCACAATCCTGCACTCCCATAGGTTTAAGTATAGACAAAATTAATACTAGACCACCCTTCCCTTCAATAAGTTAATTGTCATCTCCCAGATTCTGGGAGACACGTGACCAGCGTGTGCCAGAGTCTCTCCTCGTCCACCTCAGGAGGCAGTAAGATGAGAGACCATGTGAACGAGGTTGACAGGCAGACTGTTCATCCTATATGAAGTCAAAATCAAATCCCGCAGAATCTTTCGCAGTGTCTTTTGAGTCAAAGCAAATTAGTTATGTGATGTTAATGCGCAAGTCGCTAATGGATGGTTGGTGCCCAAGAGTGCGGGGGCTGCAACTGCAATCACAACCCCAAGGGACTAAAACACCTTGACTGGCCTGCCCAACCTGCAACCAAGCCACGAGCC
>JAHPZR010045424.1:0-12495 GCA_019787425.1 Platygyra sinensis | reverse complement strand
AAAAAATCTTAACAACTGCAGTCGAGATGAAAAGGCTCCCGAGTCCGTATCAATAACATAACCAGAAGCCCATTACTAGGAGACTGCAACTCCCATAATAAGCCAGTGCAACGGCATTTTTACAGACCACTCCATTTTTAGATATTTTTCCCGCGAAATAGGCCAGTTCCAGTCTACATGAGCACGCTAAACAATGCGGCCTCAAGTGAACATGCCGACCCATGATTTGATCGTGCTTGTGATTGCAATCATGTGGACACTGAGGTTCCCGTGTGGATCTGAATTCGAGATAAATTCAAACTAAAAATAGATCGGTCTGTGAAAACGCCGTGACAGGAATATTGCCGGATTTCATACCGTGAGGGCCTGGGTATGAGTCCATGTATTATGAGATTAACAACACAAGACCCATATATTCAGAAAGAACACACCGAGCTTTACAAAATCCTCAAGTTTCGTGTTAATCGGGCCAATATTGAACAAGATACAGCCATTCAAAAACTTAAAACTTTACTAACAAATGTATGGATTGCCGGACACTTGTCCGGAAATCCATACATTCTTTGCAAATTTTGAAGTGCTTGAATGGCTGTATCTTGTTTAATATTGGTAAAGCTCGGTGTGCTCTTTCTGAATATATGGGTCTTGTGTTGTTAATCCCATAATACACGGACTCGTACCCAGGCCCTCAACGTATGAAATCCGGCAATGGGGTAGTTGTAGACTCCTAGTGATGAGCTCTTGACGTAACACAACTCCAGTATCCCAAAGCTACATGGAAAGTCTTAGTTCACCTTCATCCAATTCAATCTTGATTTCTTTGGCAATCCTGGCATTAGCAGACTTCCTGAAGATTCCCGTGGTATTGGGGCCGTACCGAAACAAATGTAACAACAGTTCTTGCACTGCCTTTGGTACAGGCTCTTCTTCGGTACAGAGCTGCGTCAGAGGAATCCCGAAAAGCCTGGAAGAGAGAGGACACTTGGTGTAAGCATACACAGACAAATGAATCACAAAATATAAATGACATCATAGTTCCAAGAATTCTGGGTGTTTTTAATACTACCGCTGTCAAAATTTGAATCACTAAAATGTAACGTTGTTGAACAGTAGAAGACATCCCCACTCCTCTTACAAGATTCTTGCTAAGGCAGAATGTACTCTATAATGAGGCATGGGTGGGTTCAAGCTCGGTCCTGCCACAAGGTAAAATCTACAAACGAGTCAAGTGGCCCATCAGGCCGGAGCTTATCCCGGTTTCTGTAGCGTGAAGCGACTAGGAGTATTTCTACTCCCCCCTGGATGGGATGCTAGTCCATCGCAGGGTTACCCCCAGCATTACGTTCGCCGGTACCCATTTATACACCTGGGTGGAGAGAGGCACAGTGAGAGTAAAGTGTCTTGCCCAAGAACACAACACAGTGTTCCCAGCCAGGGCTTGCACCCGAACCCCTCGATCCGGAGACGAGCGCACTAGCCCCGAGGCCACCGCGCTCCCTACTCTGCCACTTGATTCAATATACTGTTCTGATTCTACTGCATTCGAGTTCACTCTGACACTAACTTTCCAGGTGATGAAGACTGTACATCCATGGAGTGTCCTTTAGTGGATCCCTGTGTTTTTTTGTGCATGGCCCAATTGATTATTGGCGATTTCTTGATTGGATTCTTCCATCGCTGTTTGCTGGGAGCAGTATGTACATCTGAAAAGAAAAAAAAACAAATCAGGTTAAAACACAGAACACCAACTACAGAAAGGGCTCGAGGATTAGAGGGGCACTGGATTTGAGATCCGGAGGTCCAGGCCAATTAGCACAAAAGTGCTAAATACCATGACATTAAATGAAGTGATTTGTTTTTACTTTCCTTCGGACAATGAAGGCTCCAAACACGCTACTTCTATCAACACCTCTCTGTTTCAATCGGAAGCAGACCAGCTTACCTATGGCTATTCTGTTGGGAATTTTCCTGTTCCTCTTTAGAATAAACTGGCATTGTGTCTCAGGAGACAAGGGATCCATTATCGGCAGCTCCTGATCAAAGTCAAACGGAAAACCATCTTCATCTGTCAAGGCCGCTTCTCGCATGTGGTTCATTTTGATAGCGAATGGAAATTCGTGACCTGAAATAAGAGAAAGGCAAAAGTTAAACTCTTCGGCTAACTTTTTAAACGGAATCTTAGGTTAGGAGCAGTTTGGGGTTCAGTTGAGAATAAAATAAACCGCACTTTACAAACAACAATTCAGAGTAGAATTAACTGTGAAAACGGGCTTCGACTGCAATATTTTAAACGCCACACTTAGTTACGCAGGAAGAATTTCAAAACGAAGGTTTTACTCTGAAAACGCATCAAATGTTTTCCGTTCACACTACACCAGGGGAATTTAAAAAAGCAACAATCACCGCTCACTTTGGATCATGATCATCGCGATGTCAAAGTTTCGCAAAAGTTTCGTTTTCGAAATGTCTTGCGTTCACACGAAAACACAAAGCTAGCGTTTTCAAATTCCTCCGGTTTGAAGACCGTTTTAAAAGCTGCGTTTTCTGGACGGATTAGTGTGGACGGTAGGCCTAACCGTAGAAATAAACCTGCGTTTTCAAATTTCTCCGCCGTCGTGTGTGGTGCTTTAGACGCCTTCTACACTCCCACTGAACAAATTATGTAAAAATAACAATAGCTGTCATAACAAACTGAAAAAGTTGCAGACGAGAACACAAATGAAAAGGCAACAGCTTCTACAAAGTCAGTAGAACTTGCTTTAACACTGAAAGCAAACTACCTTCATGATTACTGAGAATTAAGTGGTATATCAAAACATCATACTGCTGATGGTTTTCTCAATTCTCATCACCAATCTGCTTGAAATGTATTGAGGCCGTAAGGAGAAATTAACTTGTGATCACTCTAATCTCTCACCTATCAATGGATAAGCGCCGTCTTCTTTTCCAGACAGAACCCACAGTTGATACTCGGACAGATCGTCAGGCTGAAAAAGAATGCTACAGGGTATGATGAAAAGAGCTTTGCAAGGCGATCGCTTGAGTTGAGCTACGAAAGTCGAACGCGGAGCGACTGAGACGTGACGCTAAAAACCCGCGAGCGAAAAGCTACAGAAATGCAAGTTCCGGGCCAACCTACAACAGGTAAGTTCTTTGAGAGACTACCAAAGCAGTAGGGAGTTTAAGAAGACCACAATGGCAACGGGAAGGAAATGCCGTTAAAAACGGTTTAATGAATAATACAATTATGATTGTGCACGTGCCTTATAATTCTTGATACATTTCTCTGCCGTCCTCTGCAAAACAACAACGTGAAATTACCAAATTCTGCGTTGTCTGGAGAACGCAAACCACACCGGATATTTTTTAACATTAACATTTCGAATTTTACGGAGAGTTCCACATTCATTTTCGAGAAAGCTATGAAACGAGTTTAGAGTATCGCGAGTTCCGCACGTAAAATATTAATTTATTTTCTGATCGGCGTTGTCCGCGTCGCCGCCGTAGCTATTTTAACTCCCTATCTAGGCCTTCAAGACTTCTTGACCAGTGACAAAAGTTAATAAATTAACAAGACATGAAAATGATTATCGAGTAAGCTGCAATCTTTTGCTTGCTCTGCTGTGAGGTCAGTCTCGTAGGAGGTAAGCCTCAAACGCTATTTATTACATATTGGAACAACGAAACGTACCTGAAGTTGAAACTGCGCCAGCGACATTTTAACGACGGCAGCGGCATCGTCCATGTTGGTTACAGAGAAAGACTTGGACTGGGATGAGAAAAGAAATGATGTAAGTTAAATGAGAAAAACTGTTACTCGCGAGCAAAGAAACAAAAAAAAGGAGATACAGACAGAGGAAGGAAATCAGTACAGCTCAGTAGAGAGGGACGAAATAACTGCTTTTCACACATGCCTCTAAAAATCACAGAAGATACATTCCCCTGATCAGCCTACACATGTAATTTGTTCTGTTAACTAGGAGGAGTAAATTAAAATGTGGTTATTCCATTCAAGTTTACAGTCAATATGCCATAAACTGTTATTTTACGTACATAGCCCTCAGGTGAGTCCATATCCCGGTTATAAACTTTAAGGTTAACAGACTTCGGGTCTTCCATGTCCTTCTGCTCTTTGAGTTGCCTGAAAGAGAAAACAATACATGAGAAATCTAGTATGGAATTACAAACATTACCAGATTGAAAAATTAACTATTTACAAAATGATACGCGTTTGTGAAAGCTCGAGCTGCTATCGAAACAGCACCCGCTGCGAAAAGAGAAACACTGTGTTCAGTTTTGTATTTTTTCGATGTGAGGTTTTCTATTTATATTGTTTGTCCTTCCGTTTTGGGCTTTAATAATCTAAAAAAGACATTTTTACACAACAAAATTGACAATTTCATTGACTTTTAATCCTGGGTTAGCGTTAACCAGATTTCGAACAACCCAGCCCTGGACATTAAAGTCTGACTCAAAAGTAATTTTGTGGACTACTTATTTGCGCATGCGCTTGACAGCCAGTCGTAGCCACGTGATGTGGTTCCTTGCCAATATTAATTGTGTGCATTTACGCGAGCTAAAAGGTAGACGAAATCAGTTACTTTAACGATAACTTACTTAGACAGCACGCTATGCCATGCCTCTTTCTCCTCTGCAGTACTAAAAGAAAGAATTCGAGAGCATATCTTAGAATCAAAACCTCCTTCTTAACCGAGCTAAAGTTACAATAACAAAATTGTTGAAAGAAATTTGCCACAGAAGGAGCGGAGCCTAATCATACTTAGACAAACATTTCTCAAGTTTTTCGGTCATCATCTCGATCTTTCGTTATCTCGTCTCGACTATCGTTTCGAAGTTGGTTATCGCCTCTTCAATTTTTTTTACCTTGGTGAGCTCTTATTCAAAGAGCGGTTTTCTATAGAGTGTCAAAAGTAATCAGCCAGGCAATTACTTTTGTTTTGATTTTGGTTTTTCTACGCTTTGGGATTGGCCGAGTCGTCTAATTGGTAAGTATTTAGTTTGGTGAAAGGGGAGAACGATAATCGCAGTAAATTTTCCAATTTAAGCAATTGAAATGAAGAAGCCTGAAAAAATCAGGGCTTCGACGGGATTCGAACCCGTGACCTCCGCGATACCAGTGAGATGCTATGAAGCCACACATTGGGAGCGAGGTCAATTTATTGAGTTAATATCTCCTGTGAGGAGTGAAATGATGTGAAGTATATATGAAATAAATCATATTTGAACTGCGGTTCTAGATGAAAGTGAAGAATGTTTGGTCTTGGCTACACGACGCTCAATTGAAAACCAGTCAAACACTTCACACAAAAGCATTCCTTACTTGAAAGCGGCGACAAAGTTCGTGGTAGGCCAGCCAATCACAAACGACTTGTCAACAGCTTTCGTCGATTCGCATACGTCATCAAGGCAACTAGCCAACCAGATCTCACTAACTCGGACTCGGTGTTTGAGCTTGAAAGTCGCCGATCTGAAATAATAACAATAAAACACTCAATAACACGAGAACAACACAACTTTTGCTTTGACAGGTTCAATTCTGTTAGGTTCAAATCTTTAAGCCAATCAAAGACCAAAGATCTACACGAGCTGCTCAACCGCACGTGGCTACATCCCCCTAAGACGATTTGATTGGTCTAACAGTGGGTTGACGAACATCAGACAATGCTACATGACCTTATCACAAACACAGATCAACTCACCTTGGCTTTGCAACAAGGAGAAGATCATCAAACAAGAAAAGATGCCTATCTTGAGAAGACATCCCCTTGAAAAGACAAGAACCATAAAAATACCAATAATTAATAGGTTATCTCACTGAGAGCATTGACATAACTATGACTGCAAAGCGATCACACTTTCAATTAGTCATCCAAGCATGAACGAAAGGATAAAAGAGGGCGTCAGTCTATGTTAAAAGCTTCTTTCAAGTCCTGGATTTGTTTTGAACTTGTTTTGATTTGATTTGGATTAGCTTTGGATAAGCTCCGGATTTGACCTGACAAAGAGCTTTCAATCCAAACGCTTATTGAAAAAATCGGAAATCCTTTGAGAGGTAAGCACTTTAAAAATACTTACCGAGGAGAGTTGAACATGGCCCTCCTTGATGAAAGCTCTGTACGGGAAAACTTCAGGCGACAGAGGGGAAGTGGGCTCCGACGATGTCTTCATTCGCATACTGCCATCTATAGTAGAACTACATTAAAATTTTCCGATTAACACAACAAATGGTAATGAACGATGTCAGTCACCATATTTATCAGTCATGAAGACGAAGGATCGACGAAATATCAACTAAACTGAAAGACAATTTGCCTTAACTAGTCAGATCAAATCCACGTGAACACGCTGCATGGGTAATATAATTGAAGTGTTACTTTGTGTTGTCGGTCGAGCACTTAAGCCTCCAGTCCGCCCGCATTTATGACGTTAATAAAAATGCTTAAAATGATTAAGTGCAATTATTGAATACATCTATGTAGGCGTTTTGAATGTGTGCCATTAAACCTCTGTCTGGTATTCAAGCGGAGAGGAATGAACAGAAAATGAGCTATTTGGATCAGCTGTTTGTGCAAAGTCGACTCTTCAAGAAGGGCAGAAGCACCAGACAGCAATGAAACCACTCGCAATCCACTGCCGGCAATTTAGTTTGTCGGATTTGTTTAGACGATGGCTAATTAAAGAAAACGTGACTGGAAAGCCGGAAAAAAAAAATAAACAAACATTCGGAAATGAAAAAAAAAAAAACAAAGGCTTGCGGTGTATCTCTGGGAGGTAAAACTTATCAAATGAAACTTTCATGTTTTCACGCAAGAACAGTTCACAAAAAACTGAAAATTTCAAACATCCATACAAATTGATTCTAGTTTTCAACAGTCTTCAACACCCTACTAAATTTCGGCCGAACTTGTCGGATAAGTTTTCAAGCCTCGCAGCTCGCACGTACTAATTGCTAAAGACGTGTTCAGAAGCACGCAAACTTACTCTATCACCCTCTGTCTTTACAACAAGTTCGTTACCTTTTTATGGAGTGAGTTTTTCCACCTAGGGCTGCTTTTATCACTGTTGTTGGAGCCGAACGTCTTCTAGAGCTTCCTTGCTTTAATCTCTGTGTACGCAAAAAAAAAAACATTGTAAGTTTTACATTATTTCACGGTAACCAACCCTGCATCATACAGAAATGTAAAACATCGTCCGATCCGCCAAGAGATCTCAAAATAATAACTTAGTTAATTAACTAAGTAAGACATACCACAAAGCCATAGGGTGTCAAGGGATCGCCGTTAACCGGCTTTAAGAAACCTTTACAAAGCTCTTTTCATCATACCCTGTAGCATTCTTTTCAGCCTGACGATCTGTCCGAGTATCAACTGTGGGTTCTGTCTGGAAAAGAAGACGGCGCTTATCCATTGATAGGTGAGAGATTAGAGTGATCACAAGTTAATTTCTCCTTACGGCCTCAATACATTTCAAGCAGATTGGTGATGAGAATTGAGAAAACCATCAGCAGTATGATGTTTTGATATACCACTTAATTCTCAGTAATCATGAAGGTAGTTTGCTTTCAGTGTTAAAGCAAGTTCTACTGACTTTGTAGAAGCTGTTGCCTTTTCATTTGTGTTCTCGTCTGCAACTTTTTCAGTTTGTTATGACAGCTATTGTTATTTTTACATAATTTGTTCAGTGGGAGTGTAGAAGGCGTCTAAAGCACCACACACGACGGCGGAGAAATTTGAAAACGCAGGTTTATTTCTACGGTTAGGCCTACCGTCCACACTAATCCGTCCAGAAAACGCAGCTTTTAAAACGGTCTTCAAACCGGAGGAATTTGAAAACGCTAGCTTTGTGTTTTCGTGTGAACGCAAGACATTTCGAAAACGAAACTTTTGCGAAACTTTGACATCGCGATGATCATGATCCAAAGTGAGCGGTGATTGTTGCTTTTTTAAATTCCCCTGGTGTAGTGTGAACGGAAAACATTTGATGCGTTTTCAGAGTAAAACCTTCGTTTTGAAATTCTTCCTGCGTAACTAAGTGTGGCGTTTAAAATATTGCAGTCGAAGCCCGTTTTCACAGTTAATTCTACTCTGAATTGTTGTTTGTAAAGTGCGGTTTATTTTATTCTCAACTGAACCCAAACTGCTCCTAACCTAAGATTCCGTTTAAAAAGTTAGCCGAAGAGTTTAACTTTTGCCTTTCTCTAATTTCAGGTCACGAATTTCCATTCGCTATCAAAATGAACCACATGCGAGAAGCGGCCTTGACAGATGAAGATGGTTTTCCGTTTGACTTTGATCAGGAGCTGCCGATAATGGATCCCTTGTCTCCTGAGACACAATGCCAGTTTATTCTAAAGAGGAACAGGAAAATTCCCAACAGAATAGCCATAGGTAAGCTGGTCTGCTTCCGATTGAAACAGAGAGGTGTTGATAGAAGTAGCGTGTTTGGAGCCTTCATTGTCCGAAGGAAAGTAAAAACAAATCACTTCATTTAATGTCATGGTATTTAGCACTTTGTGCTAATTGGCCTGGACCTCCGGATCTCAAATCCAGTGCCCCTCTAATCCTCGAGCCCTTTCTGTAGTTGGTGTTCTGTGTTTTAACCTGATTTGTTTTTTTTCTTTTCAGATGTACATACTGCTCCCAGCAAACAGCGATGGAAGAATCCAATCAAGAAATCGCCAATAATCAATTGGGCCATGCACAAAAAAACACAGGGATCCACTAAAGGACACTCCATGGATGTACAGTCTTCATCACCTGGAAAGTTAGTGTCAGGGTGAACTCGAATGCAGTAGAATCAGAACAGTATATTGAATCAAGTGGCAGAGTAGGGAGCGCGGTGGCCTCGGGGCTAGTGCGCTCGTCTCCGGATCGAGGGGTTCGGGTGCAAGCCCTGGCTGGGAACACTGTGTTGTGTTCTTGGGCAAGACACTTTACTCTCACTGTGCCTCTCTCCACCCAGGTGTATAAATGGGTACCGGCGAACGTAATGCTGGGGGTAACCCTGCGATGGACTAGCATCCCATCCAGGGGGGAGTAGAAATACTCCTAGTCGCTTCACGCTACAGAAACCGGGATAAGCTCCGGCCTGATGGGCCACTTGACTCGTTTGTAGATTTTACCTTGTGGCAGGACCGAGCTTGAACCCACCCATGCCTCATTATAGAGTACATTCTGCCTTAGCAAGAATCTTGTAAGAGGAGTGGGGATGTCTTCTACTGTTCAACAACGTTACATTTTAGTGATTCAAATTTTGACAGCGAATGGAAATTCGTGACCTGAAATTAGAGAAAGGCAAAAGTTAAACTCTTCGGCTAACTTTTAAACGGAATCTTAGGTTAGGAGCAGTTTGGGGTTCAGTTGAGAATAAAATAAACCGCACTTTACAAACAACAATTCAGAGTAGAATTAACTGTGAAAACGGGCTTCGACTGCAATATTTTAAACGCCACACTTAGTTACGCAGGAAGAATTTCAAAACGAAGGTTTTACTCTGAAAACGCATCAAATGTTTTCCGTTCACACTACACCAGGGGAATTTAAAAAAGCAACAATCACCGCTCACTTTGGATCATGATCATCGCGATGTCAAAGTTTCGCAAAAGTTTCGTTTTCGAAATGTCTTGCGTTCACACGAAAACACAAAGCTAGCGTTTTCAAATTCCTCCGGTTTGAAGACCGTTTTAAAAGCTGCGTTTTCTGGACGGATTAGTGTGGACGGTAGGCCTAACCGTAGAAATAAACCTGCGTTTTCAAATTTCTCCGCCGTCGTGTGTGGTGCTTTAGACGCCTTCTACACTCCCACTGAACAAATTATGTAAAAATAACAATAGCTGTCATAACAAACTGAAAAAGTTGCAGACGAGAACACAAATGAAAAGGCAACAGCTTCTACAAAGTCAGTAGAACTTGCTTTAACACTGAAAGCAAACTACCTTCATGATTACTGAGAATTAAGTGGTATATCAAAACATCATACTGCTGATGGTTTTCTCAATTCTCATCACCAATCTGCTTGAAATGTATTGAGGCCGTAAGGAGAAATTAACTTGTGATCACTCTAATCTCTCACCTATCAATGGATAAGCGCCGTCTTCTTTTCCAGACAGAACCCACAGTTGATACTCGACAGATCGTCAGGCTGAAAAAGAATGCTACAGGGTATGATGAAAAGAGCTTTGTAAAGGTTTCTTAAAGCCCGGTTAACGGCGATCCCTTGACACCCTATGGCTTTGTGGTATGTCTTACTTAGTTAATTAACTAAGTTATTATTTTGAGATCTCTTGGCGGATCGGACGATGTTTTACATTTCTGTATGATGCAGGGTTGGTTACCGTGAAATAATGTAAAACTTACAATGTTTTTTTTTTGCGTACACAGAGATTAAAGCAAGGAAGCTCTAGAAGACGTTCGGCTCCAACAACAGTGATAAAAGCAGCCCTAGGTGGAAAAACTCACTCCATAAAAAGGTAACGAACTTGTTGTAAAGACAGAGGGTGATAGAGTAAGTTTGCGTGCTTCTGAACACGTCTTTAGCAATTAGTACGTGCGAGCTGCGAGGCTTGAAAACTTATCCGACAAGTTCGGCCGAAATTTAGTAGGGTGTTGAAGACTGTTGAAAACTAGAATCAATTTGTATGGATGTTTGAAATTTTCAGTTTTTTGTGAACTGTTCTTGCGTGAAAACATGAAAGTTTCATTTGATAAGTTTTACCTCCCAGAGATACACCGCAAGCCTTTGTTTTTTTTTTTTTTCATTTCCGAATGTTTGTTTATTTTTTTTTCCGGCTTTCCAGTCACGTTTTCTTTAATTAGCCATCGTCTAAACAAATCCGACAAACTAAATTGCCGGCAGTGGATTGCGAGTGGTTTCATTGCTGTCTGGTGCTTCTGCCCTTCTTGAAGAGTCGACTTTGCACAAACAGCTGATCCAAATAGCTCATTTTCTGTTCATTCCTCTCCGCTTGAATACCAGACAGAGGTTTAATGGCACACATTCAAAACGCCTACATAGATGTATTCAATAATTGCACTTAATCATTTTAAGCATTTTTATTAACGTCATAAATGCGGGCGGACTGGAGGCTTAAGTGCTCGACCGACAACACAAAGTAACACTTCAATTATATTACCCATGCAGCGTGTTCACGTGGATTTGATCTGACTAGTTAAGGCAAATTGTCTTTCAGTTTAGTTGATATTTCGTCGATCCTTCGTCTTCATGACTGATAAATATGGTGACTGACATCGTTCATTACCATTTGTTGTGTTAATCGGAAAATTTTAATGTAGTTCTACTATAGATGGCAGTATGCGAATGAAGACATCGTCGGAGCCCACTTCCCCTCTGTCGCCTGAAGTTTTCCCGTACAGAGCTTTCATCAAGGAGGGCCATGTTCAACTCTCCTCGGTAAGTATTTTTAAAGTGCTTACCTCTCAAAGGATTTCCGATTTTTTCAATAAGCGTTTGGATTGAAAGCTCTTTGTCAGGTCAAATCCGGAGCTTATCCAAAGCTAATCCAAATCAAATCAAAACAAGTTCAAAACAAATCCAGGACTTGAAAGAAGCTTTTAACATAGACTGACGCCCTCTTTTTATCCTTTCGTTCATGCTTGGATGACTAATTGAAAGTGTGATCGCTTTGCAGTCATAGTTATGTCAATGCTCTCAGTGAGATAACCTATTAATTATTGGTATTTTTATGGTTCTTGTCTTTTCAAGGGATGTCTTCTCAAGATAGGCATCTTTTCT
This sequence comes from Platygyra sinensis, assembly GCA_019787425.1. Classification (NCBI taxonomy): domain Eukaryota; kingdom Metazoa; phylum Cnidaria; class Anthozoa; order Scleractinia; family Merulinidae; genus Platygyra; species Platygyra sinensis. Next base: position 723 of record JAHPZR010045424.1, on the reverse strand, counting down.
TGTTTGATGATCTTCTCCTTGTTGCAAAGCCAAGGTGAGTTGATCTGTGTTTGTGATAAGGTCATGTAGCATTGTCTGATGTTCGTCAACCCACTGTTAGACCAATCAAATCGTCTTAGGGGGATGTAGCCACGTGCGGTTGAGCAGCTCGTGTAGATCTTTGGTCTTTGATTGGCTTAAAGATTTGAACCTAACAGAATTGAACCTGTCAAAGCAAAAGTTGTGTTGTTCTCGTGTTATTGAGTGTTTTATTGTTATTATTTCAGATCGGCGACTTTCAAGCTCAAACACCGAGTCCGAGTTAGTGAGATCTGGTTGGCTAGTTGCCTTGATGACGTATGCGAATCGACGAAAGCTGTTGACAAGTCGTTTGTGATTGGCTGGCCTACCACGAACTTTGTCGCCGCTTTCAAGTAAGGAATGCTTTTGTGTGAAGTGTTTGACTGGTTTTCAATTGAGCGTCGTGTAGCCAAGACCAAACATTCTTCACTTTCATCTAGAACCGCAGTTCAAATATGATTTATTTCATATATACTTCACATCATTTCACTCCTCACAGGAGATATTAACTCAATAAATTGACCTCGCTCCCAATGTGTGGCTTCATAGCATCTCACTGGTATCGCGGAGGTCACGGGTTCGAATCCCGTCGAAGCCCTGATTTTTCAGGCTTCTTCATTTCAATTGCTTAAATTGGAAAATTTACTGCGATTATCGTTCTCC
>JAHPZR010045423.1:55000-60000 GCA_019787425.1 Platygyra sinensis | reverse complement strand
AGCTGCTTGTCTCAAGTCAAGCTGGAATTCAAGATTTTCCTGAGCCCTGTTCTGTGACGGCAATAAGTTAGATAATTAGCAAAGCTAAGTTGGCAAGGGCAGGGAAAGCTTACTGGTTTGACCAGTGTTCCCTGGCTCAAGAAATCAAGTTAAAGCATCTCCAGGATCTTTGCATTGTTTTCTTTGGTAAAGTTGCTTACAAACAAACAAGCTTTCCTTGGGAAATGTCGTGGTCATTTTTTACTGGCTTATGAAATGAACAAGATGTTTTTCTTCAGCAGTGGCGGTTCTAGGGGAAGGGCCCGGGGGGGCCGCGCCCCCTTATTTTGGGTAAAAAATGAAGAAATGATAGAAGGGAGAAAAGCCAGCAGGGCAAATAAATCAACCCCCCCCCCCCCTCCCCCACCCCACCCCTTGCCCCTAGCTCAAGGTCTGGATCTGCCACTGTTCAGTACCAAGTTTTCATTCTCAATTTTAATCTGCTTGTGTAGATTAACAATGGGTGTTTGTTTGACAAGATTTTCTTTGGCTAAATTTTGAATACTCTTGGTATAGTGGATTAGAGATGGGGTGGGGTACTATTTGGTGGGGTGTCCATTCTAGGAGATTCATTACAATCTTAGTGGAGTCAGGCTAATTAGTAAGCTTCAGCTTTTGATAAACTTTGTGCTATGTTGTTTCTTGTCTTGGAAACTTCAGAGTGTCCTGTTCACAAGGAGTTGACGAAATTCTACTGTCGGAATTGTAGATGCTTATGTTGTGCATCTTGTCACAAGTATGGCAGCCACAAAAACCATAGCTGCTTCCAAGTTCATGAGGCTGAAGAAAAGGAAAGAAAGGCCCTTGTTAGATTACAAACACAAGTTGAACAGCATGGTGAAAAATTTATAAAGGGACGAGGAGAAGTGCAGAGAACTATCGAGAATGTGAAGAAAAACACTATAGAAGTAAAGGATATAGCGCGGAGATATTACAGGGAGCTACGAGCTGCCATTGATCAGGGAGAGAAAAGTTTGATAGAGGATATTGACAAGAGGAGTGATGCAAAGTTGAAAGCTTTAAATGAACAGCTTAGGTAATGATAATATTGATTCCTAATGAATGTACAGATATCTGTTAAGGAGTCTGTGAATCTTGTTGTTGTTGTTGTTATTAATGTTTATCTATTTGGCACTGCAAAACAACGTGGGAATGCGGCCTTCTTTAGATGCAAACCTTCGTTACTTAGTATAATCAGTAGATGTACCAATAAACTCAAAACCTAAATTATTACAATTTTTTACATTGGGAAAATGTCTTTTTGCTTACAGTCAAATGATTGAAATCTCAAGCTTGACCACAACGGCTTGTAGAAACTGTGACAATGCTCTGAGTTTGGACTATTATGAAATGCTGATGCTTAAAAAAGACGTGGAAACAGAGATGATGGATGTGCTTGAGCTTTTATGTGAAATAACTCCTCTGGCTAAGGCAGACCTTGGCTGTCAGTTCCCTAATCATGAAAAACTCTTGGGCAACATTCGTAGCTGCGCCAAGCTTGTCTTACGTAAGTATCATGGCTTGTGATAATCGCATTTCATTTCTCCAATTCCAAGGGCATAAGGCCCAACAACGTGAACAACTGAGAATTTTCAAAATTCTGTAGGAAAAAAGTGATGACTGCCAAGCTAACTTGAACACACTTAATAACTTGATTATCACAAACACAAAAAGTGAAGTTTTGACGACACGAGTTAGTAAAACAAACCGGCAAAAACACTTTTATGTATTTAGGCGTGTAGCAGGTTATTTTGGCCTCGTACAAAATTATCTTTAAAGTGAAGGAAACCCAAAATAGTACTTTAGTAAGATAGAAAAACACTCCAGAGATAATTATAAAACATAGAGGAACCAGAATGGTTAAGGTTGGAGAAGATTCATACGGATTACAAAACAACGAACTTCAAAAATTTCGGCTGAACTTTTTAAGATATGCAAACCGTGCTCCTTTAATCCTCAGCACCAGGTCCTCCAGAGAAGCTGACATGCAGATTAACAAGGGACAACAATGTTCATGTGAAATGGGATCCGCCAGAAGACAACTTGTTCCTGTATTCAGTGCTCGGTTACATTCTACAAAGCAGCTCTGGTAAGTGTTTGTGTGAGATCAAATTCCCGTCTGATTTGCTTTTAGTGATAACCTGCCCTCGGCTTTCTGGAAATATGGCTACCAAAACGGCTTTTTCAACAAATTGGATGAAAATTTAACATTTCGTAGTGAGGGGAAACAAAATGACGATACCAACAATACAGAGGTTCAGAATTGGATGAAGTCATCGCAAATCACTCAAAATGGTAATTTGATTTCCTTTAGCCAAGTGGTTAAAAATATGTAAAATTTTCTTACTTTCACAACAGCTGCGAAAGCTCAGGCTCACTATAGTTTCTTTGATCAATTCAATTACTTACGGCTGAATTCTTTGAAGTGCTTGTTATTCCTCACTCTAATTGAAAGTCATATGATGCAAGATCTTTTCCCGTAGCAGGCCCGCACTCTGGAACTGTCTTCCGACATTATGAACAGCTCCTCAGTGTCCATTTTTAAAAACAAACTTAAAACTTTCCTTTTTAAAATAGCATGTTTATAACTACTATTTTGTTGCTCTTATTAAGCGCTTTTGAACTTTAAGGATGCTAGCGCTGTATAAATATTTTATTATTTATTATTTTTTTAATTCATTTCAGGTCCAGATGACAGTTTTGTTACCATCTACAAAGGACACGAGACCTCACTGATAATAGACAAGACTACAGCGAACTTACCTGTTGAAAAACAAGTGCAGTTTCGTGCCTGTGCTATAAACTTAATTGGCGAGGGGCCATGGAGTTTTCCCTACGGAATCAAAATACCCGAGTGAAGGGTTTCCTCCGGGGGTTCCCCTTGCTACTGACGTCTGCAAATAGTCCGGGGTCATGCCGATGTCATATCACTCAGACTTATGTGTCTTTTTCCATAGTTTTCTTGCGCAAAGTAGCTATAACTGGTATCAAACTACTGTAGTCGAAACTCTGATTTCAGTGCTCGGTGCTAAGGCTCGACAAAAACCTGATGCGTTCAACTGCAAAATAGAGCGGTTTCCCGGGAGCGGTTTTCAAACCATAGTAAAACCACAATCAAAATCAAAGTAATTGCTAAGAACAATGACCGAATACAACAGGCAGCTTACCGTCCAACATACGCCAGTTCAAGCCAGACACCTCTAGACACGCCCCAGACTGGCCCTATAGGCACATTTCAACATTCAACAATTTTATTTTTTTGTAAGAGCATCATGCACAGCACAGTATTACTTTGTAAAAAGATGTATACGTAATTGGCCACTCTCCATTGGTGCTTTTCAGGACCAATGAAAACAAACATGCATTGATAAATAAATATTCAAATAAACATAGCTAGATTAAGAATCCCAACTGGCGGCAGGCAGACCAGCTGGCTGTTTACAAGCGTAGAAGTTGAACTCGGGGCCAGCGAGAGCAACATCAGCTAGCGGTCAGAACAAGATTTGAACCCGCAACCTACGGATTTCAAATCCGGCGCTCTAACCACTCGGTCACGCTGCCTGCCCTTACTATATTAACTTGATCGCATGCACCTGCAGTAGTGAGTACTCAGTGGTGCCGCTTCAAGGAAGCGTAAAATCTCTTTTACATTTGGCTTACGCATCGACTTTTTTCTGATAAGTAAGCTCTAGGCGTTAGGTAGAAACACACCGCAACTCAAGTTGGCTACGAGTGCACAACTTCATGTTCATAGATGAAAAAAATAAGAAGAGTATTCCTCCTTTGACGGTGTAGCTCTATTTTCGAGCATTTACAGTGTTTGAAGTGAATACTGAGTTTCGCGTGTGACTTCCCGTTGATGTTGGAGACTAGAAACAAAACGAGAATTGACCTTTGCTCAGGGCAACCAAAAGCTAATCTGCTATCGGCGTTTCCTCTCAAATAGAGTTAGCGTGCATGCAAATCAAACAAAATAAACAAACAATCGAGTATTTATTGTGAAATTATAACGTGTTGATATTATGTGCTATGGAATTTGGAAATAGTAAAATATGATGTAGATTAAGATAAAATATGATTTAGATTAAGATCAGTACCTTCTTGAGCAGAAGGTAAGAGAAGTTTAATTTTGACGTGAAGATGAACTATCTGTCGTTGGCGTGATAAATGTGTGTAATTTCATTTTCTGCTGTGTATTACATTGATTGTTCGTTCCGGTAAACGAAGATGTCACTTCACGGAGTGATGTTGAATCTTATCAGGACGGGCTGTCCTTTCAGCTTGATCAGGTATTCTCCTCTAGAATATAAAGGAGTTTAAGTAATCACTACAGCGACTTTGAAGACAACATTGAATAAAAGATTTTTGTCCGTAGTCATTAGTGCGGCGTTTGAATATACAGTAGAATCCCGTTAACACGACCACCTTCGGGCCATGGAAAACTGGTCGTATTAAAGGGGTTCTTTCAATAGAAAAATGACTGACTGAGCTTTTTTTCAGGCCAGAAGTGGCCGTAATAACGAGGTGGTCGTAAGGCGGGGTTCCACTGCAGCTCAGAATCATTCCCTACGATGAAGCTATTTCTACTCCTCCCCCGATGGGATGTTCATCGCGGGGTTTCATCCCCACCAGCTCCACCCTAACAATAAGATCGCTGTACCCATTTCTTGCAAAAGAAATAGGACATTTCCAAGTTATCTTGTGCCTCTGTTTCGAAACGAGTGTACTTGAAAATGTGTTTGATTTGCATGAAAATCATCTTCGGAGACCCAGGGGCAGTTAGTGGGGGCGGGAAAAAATCTAAAACGGGCGAGAAAAAAATTCGCGCGAAGAAAAGTCAAGAACGGCAAGAAGAGCTCCTCTTGACGTTCTTGACTTTTCTTCGCGCGAATTTTTTTCTCGCCCGTTTTAGACTTTTTCCCGCCCCCACTAACTGCCCCTGGGTCTCCGAGGATGCATGA
>JAHPZR010045423.1:42500-50000 GCA_019787425.1 Platygyra sinensis | reverse complement strand
TGTCAGTTGCAGTGGATGTTGTGCCTAAGCTATCTGCTCTATTATCTGGGCATGTTTAAAACTACAAAAATGCGAAAATGATGAGATGGTACTTCAGTTAGCCTAAATAGCTTAAAATATCACTGACTCAGCAGTGGTTAGCTCTCAATAAGTGTAAGGGTTAATCCTTACAGACACCCTTCCCCCACATTCATTTTGACTCTAACCCATAAGGTCATTTCATCATTTGGCATTTCATGTTTTAAACAAGCCCAGATAATAGAGCACATAATTAATTTTTCTGTACAAAAAAGGGAAAACAACTTTAATTTGTACAATTTGAGATGATCCTAAGGTAGTAAATATATTTTAAGGGAGATATTTTTTTTAACCCTTTACTGCCAAAGGGGTCTCCCTTTTATGAGTAAAATCAACTGGCGTTAGACAGAGTAAAATCTATAAGTGGGTCTTGGCAGGAAAGGGTTAAAAAGAGTGGAGTAAATGCTGTTCCTCCAGGCAGTGTTGGTGCAATTCAAAATGCTCTGTAAAAACTTTTGAGAAATAGTGTCATTCCATCTTAGGCATGTGTCGTTTGTGGACTGTCCTGGTCATGACATTCTTATGGCCACCATGTTGAACGGTGCTGCTGTTATGGATGCTGCTCTTTTACTCATAGGTTAGTTTTCAGAATGATTTTATTATTTTGATTACATTTTAATATGATCATGGTTTGGTATGATCTTGAAATGGTCAGTTTTCATGAAGTGACCAATTTATTACTGCTGGTATTCACATTACTAGTGAGAACATCAGCTCCTGGGTGTGGGGGTGGGGAGATGAGGACTCCCATGTAAAGGTTGGGGATGCTTGTCATCTTGTTTAGGGGTGTACATATAAAAATCACAGATTCTGGTCTTAATTAGATGTTCAGGATAAAACAACCCTAGTTTTAACCATTAAGGTATCTTTTAGGGTTGCCCCCGAAGAAATGATAAATCAGCTGCCATGTCTGTTTTAATGTGGTATCTTTTGGTTACTTCCAACTAGACTGTTGGAAGCAGTATTGTCTAAACAAGATAAGAAACACTTCAGAGATTGATTTTAGCTTCTGATCTTAGTCCATCTGCTTCACAACTCTGGCCTGTGTAAAGGTTCTCTAGGATGGGCAAGAGAAACAATGGGCAAAGGAAGGTGGAACCTCCCTCAGTGGCCACAGCGAGATCCTTTTCGCCCCTTCCTTCCAGCCAGAGCCTGTGTACAGGGTACACAACACATCCAAATGATAGGGGGTTCAAGAGGATTTATGGTTTCTATGCTATTTCCGTTCCCAATTCCAAGGGTTGCCATAGATAATGAACAGTGCATGCGCAAATAAAGAATAAATTCTTTTTTTTTTCCGAATTTGCACAAAAAGCATATGTCTGTTCATGATCACACCATTATTTCGCTGTGCTGTTATGTAACTGACAATAGTATTATTTTTGCTTGTTTTCCTCAAAGCTGGAAATGAATCTTGTCCTCAGCCACAAACCTCAGAACATCTGGCTGCCATTGAAATCATGAAGCTTAAACATATAATTATCCTACAGAACAAGATAGACTTGGTCAAAGAAAGCCAGGCTAAAGAACAATATGACCAGATACTCAAGTTTGTTCAAGGTCAGATATTACATCAATACTTACACCAAGAACTTGAACTTGCAGTTGCTTACCTACGGTAGATATTAAAGGAGCTTCGTTGTGGTTAAATGGTTTGAAAAATTTATCCTATATTTTTCAGTTTTGTTGTTTGTAATCCATGTAAATCTTCTCAGTCCATCCTAACCATTCTTGTCCCTTTATGGTTTATTATTATCTTTTTAGTGTTTTTCAATCTTTGTAAAGCATTATTTTCAAGTTTCTTTCAATGTAAAGGGAATTTTGTTGATGGTCAAAATACCCGGTAACCAAAATAGTGTGACAGAGCCCTTTTAACATATATTAAGTGGATGTTTTAAATATTTTTAATTTATTTCATTATCAATAGGAACAATTGCTGAGGGAGCCCCTGTTGTACCCATCTCTGCACAGCTCAAGTACAACATAGAAGTTATCTGTGAATTTATTTGCAAGAAGATTCCTGTTCCTGTCAGAGATTTTACTTCAAGTGCTAAACTCATAGGTTTGTTCTAATTTAAAACTAATGATAACTTTAATAATTCTGTCTTTAAGGGAGGAGAAACTTAACTACAAGTCTGTTGCTAAGGAAATCTCAAAACCTCCTTTTTTGACTCCTGAAGTCCAGTGGGCATCAAAGTTTACCGTGTTTGTTCGATTCACGTTTCCTTTAAATGTTTCGAACCACACCCATATTTGGTATGTCACATGACCACAACAGAAAACGTCTAAAAACTTGGACTGAGTAGATCGTTTTCGAAATATAACAATATGTTTTGCCAAAACACGGCATTATCTACAACTTGTAGTATGCGTTTGAGGAAATGTACAATATTTCGAAAATTATAGATCTCTAAGAGGCTATAAAAGCACTTAAAGATCTATAATTTTCGAAATATTGTACATTTCCTCAAATGCATACTACAAGTTGTAGATAATGCCGTGTTTTGGCAAAACGTATTGTTATATTTTGAAAACGATCCACTCAGTCCGCGTTTTTAGACGTTTTCTATTGTGGTCACGTGACATACCAAATATGGGCGTGGTTTGAAACATTTAAAGGAAACGTGAATCGAACAAAAACGGTTAACTTTGATGCCCACTGGACTTCAGGAGCCAAAAAAGGAGGTTTTGAGATTTCCTTAGCAACAGACTTGTAGTTAAGTTTCTCCCCCCTTAACTTGAATATATATTGGTTTAACTCAGTGGCATCAGTATAAGGCATGTTGTTTTTTTAATATATTTGTCACATGCATGTCTATTGTTACATAAATAAAAACTTGATTAATGAAGAGTTTTGTACCAAGGACTTGTTTTGGAAAGAGCCACGTTTGATGTAGAAATGGCCTATTGTAAAATACACTACTTGGGCTAAGATACAAACTTATCAAGGCATTGATTTATAAAAAAAAAAATTAAGGAGCCCAAAGGTCCCTAATCATGAAATCATGGGTGCTCAGCATTTAAGCTTAAGTGAAAAAGTAGGTTTTTCTAGCAATGCAAAGGCAAATGTTACTCACCTGTGGCACCCAGGGCACTTCTAGAGCACAACCCTGCTTATTAAGGGAGACAGCTTTTTAAGCCTTTACTACCCGAGGGGTCTCCCTTTGACGAGTAAAATCATCTGGCATTAGACAGAGTAAAATCTATAAGTCACTCTTGGGCAGTACTAAAGGGTTAAAAAAAGTATTAGCCAAACAAATAATTAAGCAGAAATCTATTACCGGTACATTCATAGGGACTCTAGAGCAATATACCTCTATTATGAGGGTCATACAGGGGGGTCTGTGGTGCGGTTCACAAACAGAAATAAGGGAAGAGACTGCTGAAATTCAGACTTATCATGGACCACAGATATCAAAATTTTGTTTTCCTGAATCACAAAAATAAACAAGTAAGATACTTTTTTAATGGCCTGTTCTTAAACTAGAAACTAGAAAGCAAAATCGTGAAAAGCTAAGTCAAGGCTCCACATTGCAAATCGCATACCTAAGTCGCTCTCAAATAGACCACTCCAACCATTCAGAGGACTTGCGGTCTCAGAAGCACGTAGAATAGAGTGGTAAAATAATGAATTCAGATTCTTCACAGGTCATGGGTCATGAGGAATAATTTCCTGAATTCATGTTTTTCAGAAAATAGAATCAGCTAATCTTGCATCACGAGAATACCCCTGTACAAATGTCTATTATTGAAAGTAAATAACCACTGATCAATCACCAAATTAGCCTGCAAACAGGCTCTCTGTATGGGTTATTCCGAGATTTGCTTTTGAACGGCATGCGGGCGTGCAAGAGAGGGAGACTCCCTCTCTCACCCACCCCCTAGCTTTTGACTGCACACCATTCAAATCTCGGAATAACCCATAAAGAGAGCCTGTTTGCAGGCTATCACCAAATTGACAGGGTGATTAATCATTAGCTCTTGGTTATTGTAACATTTTTTGTTTCCTTTATTCTTCTTTTATTATTTTAGTATGCTATTCCGTTTGATTCTCATCTTTTGTTGTTGTTGTTGTTTAGTTATCAGGTCTTTTGATGTAAACAAGCCTGGTTGTGAAGTTGAAGAACTAAAGGGTGGAGTTGCTGGAGGAAGTATATTATGTGGAGTTCTTAGGGTATGTCAAGTGATATAAGTCTTAATAACAACCATATTCTGGTGGTCATGTCCTCAATATTTTAGTCGGGTTCTGGAAAATCAGCAGTCATGACAAAATGTCACTGGCTTCATCGCAATTTATGTAGGCACTGATGGTATTTCTATTTACATCTACTTTAATACTCTTTAACAGTAATCAGGGGCACCCAACGAGAATATAGTTCAAAACCACTAAAACATAGCCTTGTTGAAAGTATTTTGGTATTTAAACGGTAGATATAGGCATATTTTTATCCCCTAAAAATTTTTCATCTGTTCGGATTTCCTAGCTGAAAGTCTAGTGATCCGAAAATTACAGGGATCAAAACTTACCTTTTCGAAAATTTCAGCCAGAAAAAAGGCTCCCGAAAATTATAGGTGACCTTTTTAGGGTAAAAATCCGTTAAAAATAGGCAATTATACCATATTTTAGATGTTCGAAAATCGTAGGAGAAGCGGGCAAGCAAGAAATTTTACAAAAAAATGTTCCGAAAATTCTAGATCTCAAATCGTCTTCCGAACAGATATATTTCCGAAAATTGTCGTTGGGTGTCTCCTCAGTAATAGGGACCTTTAGATCGGAGGACGAGGACGACTACGAGTACGAGTTTTCTGTTCTGAGCACGCGCACTTTGAGAAATGTCGGCCTCGAAACCTTATGCGCATGCTCAGTATGGAAAACTCGTACTCGTAGTCGTCCTCGTCCGCCGATCTAAAGGTCCCTAATTATGGTATAAAGAAGAGATTACCTTGATAAAAAAGTAAATAAATATTTAAAAATAAATAAACCATAAACAACAATACTATCGTGCCTATTTATGGCTATTTATTTTCGTTCTTTTCTGCTTCTGTAGGTTAACCAAGAAATTGAAGTGAGACCTGGTATTGTCTCAAAGGACAGTGAAGGCAAATTGCAATGCCGTGCCATATTTTCTCGTATTGTTTCCCTGTTTGCTGAGCAGAATGACCTTCAATATGCTGTACCTGGAGGACTGATTGGTAGGAAGAATATCCTGTGTTTTTGTCTTCCAACCTGTATCTGTGCAGGGAAGCACTTTTGACAAGCTCTGCGTTTTTAACGGTATTTAATTTTGGTATATTTAGGTGTTGGAACAAAGATTGACCCAACGTTATGCAGGGCTGACAGAATGGTCGGACAGGTATGTTTCTTACGTCGTTAAGTAAACAAACAACCTGGTGTAGTAGAAATCTAGTTAAGCTAACTGTATGCAGAAGTTAAGTACACACAAAAGAACCTGTTTGTCTCAGTATCTACCTGTTGTCATGGCAGGTGTTGGGTGCTGTTGGTACACTTCCTGAGATTTACACCGAGTTGGAAATAAGTTATTTCTTGTTGAGAAGACTGCTGGGAGTAAGGACTGAGGGCGACAAAAAGGGAGCAAAGGTAAGTGTACCTGTGCTTCGAAAACTCAAGTCCCTGACATTTAGTATAATTCTAAACAATTGAAAACTCATCAATGTTATGGGGAGCTGGGATGATGCAGTGGAGTTCGTCTCCCACCAGTGTGGCCTGGGTTCGCTTCCCGCCTAGTGCCTAATGTGGGTTGAATCTCCTCTTGCTCTGAGGATTTTTCTCCGGCTACTCAAGTTTTCGTCACTCCACAAAAACCAGCACCTCCAAATTCCAATTAGTTACAAATGCTTCTCTCTAAATGTTGTAATTTATTAAGTGTTGAGTAGGTTTTTGTGTGATTGCCTGGTTCGTTTGTAACGGAAGACCATTTAAACACGAGATAATTTGGTTTAATCAACTGAATTCAGGGGCACCCAACGAGAATATAGTTCAAAACCACTTAAACATAGCATTGTTAAACGTGTTTTAGTATTTAAACGGTGAATGTGGGCATATTTTTATCCCCTATAAATTTTTCATCTGTTCGGATTTCCTAGCTGAAAGTCCAGTGATCCGAAAATTATAGGGATCAAACCTTACCTGTTCGAAAATTTCAGCCAGAAAAGAGGCTCCCGAAAATTCTAGGTGACCTTTTTAGGGTAAAAATCCGTTAAAAATGGGCAATTTTAAAATTTTTTAGATGTTCGAAAATCCTAGGAGAGGCAGGCAAGTATGTAATTTTACAACAAATGTTCCGAAAATTCTAGATTTCAAATCGTCTTCCGAACAGATATTTTTCCGAAAATTGTCGTTGGGTGCCCCTGTGAGTTGATAATGTGAATTGGTCACCGTAAAGAGATTCGAAAGCTGACGTTTCAAGCGTTAGCCCTTCGTCGGAGCGAGTCAGAGCGGATTCGCGCCGACGAAGGGCTAACGCTCCAAACGTCAGCTTTCGAATCTCTTTACGGTGGCCAATTCACATTATCAACCCAGTTGATAAAACCAAGTTATCTTGTAACACTCCCACCGACGCAGCACCACAGTTTCTTTAGAAACGTACCCCCTTTGCTCATTTAAGCACGAGCCTTCTTATAAGCGTTGTTTTTGTTCATGCAGGTACAAAAGTTATCCAAGAATGAAGTGTTGATGGTAAACATTGGATCCCTCTCTACTGGAGGCCGTGTGTTGGCTGTCAAGGCTGATTTAGCAAAAATAGTGCTTACTCAGCCGGTTTGCACTGAAATCGGAGAGAAGATTGCACTTAGTAGAAGAGTTGAGAAACACTGGAGGTATGTGTTGATCACATGCGTTACTTACGTGACCTCTGTCCAAACAAAATTCGTTGTGTCACGCACCGTTCTTTGAATCGTTTGGTGTGCGGCTAGCTTCCCACGCAGACGTTCCTTGGCTTATCACGCGTTCCTTCCCACGAGGAGAACGCGTGACAAGCCGTGGGAGGCTAGTGCGTGGCCGGGACTTGCACAGGTCACCAATTTGAAATTATATCTACAAGTGGCATGGAATGTGATGATCACATGGAGACGGGCGGTCAGTTATAAGTTGGCAATTATTGCTGCTTGATGGTGATTGTCTCTTTTCTGATTCCAATCCCCACTCAAGAAATTTCAGGGAAACTGGGACCCACCTAGACGCGTGCAAGGATGTTGGAGGCCAAATAAGTTGTGGTCCGAGACAAAAATGCTACAACAGGAGAATTTTGTTGTTTTTAGTTACAAGTTCTTGGTCATTAGACAAACAAAGGTGGCCGTAGTGTTCGTTCAAAGAATGGAGAACCCGTCGTGAGAATGCTACCTAATGATACCGGTTTCGCCCCATGGCGAGTTTGCCCACACCAAGTTTGTACATCTGAACTC